>NW_025555495.1:0-10550 GCF_020424385.1 Procambarus clarkii | reverse complement strand
ACTGGGATGGCCCAATACGCAGATTTCGCATCCAGAGTGGAAAAGTATTTGGCTGCCCCAAAACTGATCTATTATTTCTTGTATCCGTGGCAAAGGATACACATCACCTTTAGTAATTTCGTTATCTTTCGTAGTCAAACAAAACCTATAACTACCATCCGGTTTACGTACCAACAACTGGCGACAACCATGGTGATGTAATAGGCTCTACATCCTTTCTCAACATTTTCTGACACTCATCCCTAATTACTTCCTTCGCCCGTTTCCGGAAGTCTCCATTGACGGGTGTAAATAGGAGGATGATCACCTGTAGGAATAACATGCTCGATCCTATCCAGAAGCCCGATCTGATCGTCTTCTGTTGCAAAACAGTTCGGGAATTTACGTAAATCCCTCTCAAAAGTTTCTCTGACTGTTGCACATGTTGCAAATCCAGAGCGAGATTAAACTTATCAACTTCTTGAATATTACTATTTTCCTGTCTCGGTCTTGTGTTTCCCTTGTGTACTACTTTCTGTCACATTAAGTGCACTACATTGTGCTGTGGGGCTGGCATCTCCTCCCGGCTTTGATACTGAAAAAATTCCTGTATTTTTCTACAATTGTAGCCTGAGACACCCTGTTCACCCTGCCCTGAAACGATAGGTTTTTGTTGCGAGAGATTGACAACTGGAATAAGGGCACCTTTATCAAGCACTGTGATCCAAATGATGAGGGATCAACAACCTGTCACATCTCCCAGGCCACCTGAAGGGTGGTACCTGGTGCAATGTGACGTCCCACTGATACTTTAATGAATTTAACTGAATGTGGTGGGCAACATTGTTTCACCAAGGCATGTAACCCACATGATTTCTTATCTGTGTCTGGAAGAGACTTAAACAACAACCTTAGGATAGTGACAGTTGTACTTCTGTTTCTTACTAAGGAAGCACAATTACTGGAGGATTGATCTACCATTTTAATGGGATAAACTACCTGGCCCAACTTCAATCTGCACTTCCTTGCTCCCTCTTGAGCCGACAAAGAATGAGTTAACTCGTCCCAGAAAATCCATTCCCAACAAAATCTGACCAGGGAATGCAAGATTCTCGACAACCGTGCAATTGTGTGGGTAAGCTTCCCCCTTACCCACTTCAAAATTTGAGAGTGGCCTGGCCCAAGATATTGATATGTTGACCATTCACTGCTGTTAAATGCTTCCCACAACGCTTAAGGCGTGTCTCTTTAAGTGTGCTGAAGGCTGACTTTTTAATGAGAGTTGCTTGACTTCCGGTGTCCACAAAAACTGTCAATCTCACACCTTCAACCGTCATCTCAAACGTAGGTCTGCCAGCCAACGTGCTGACCTGTTCTGGGTCACCCTTGACCCGTGTGCTCGTGCACACATACCTGTAATGGCCTCGGCCATGACACTTCCAACAAATTTCATCACCAATTTTACGCGTCCCAGAACCCCGCTGGCTACATTCCCCAGCAACTTCTGTAGAGGCGACACTAGGAATGGGGGGGGTAGGGGGGGAAGAGCGGTGGAGGGGAGGTGAGGAGCAAGGTGTAGGATTAATGGAGGGGGTAGGGTGGGTAACAGGAGGGGTTGGTGGATGGGTTGGGGGATAGGTGGGAGGGTGAGGGCAGGCCGGGGGTGGGTTGTGGAGGGGGGTTGTAAACAGGGGGTTGTAAGGGTGGGAGTTGCGAGGGAAATGTAGTTTTCCACAATTCTAATAGCGCGTCGACAAGGGGTTGGGTGGGTATTTGGCTGGGGTTGGTATGGGACTGCCAGGGATTGGGGTGGGCATGGGTTGGCCTGGAGGTAAGGTTGGGGAATGGGGTTGTAGGTAGGGAGGGTTTGAGGTTGGGGTTTGTAGGCAGGGAGGGTGCTTGGGTAAGGATGGGGTATGGGGAGGGTGCGTCTGTATACATTGTCCATTCATTGATAAAAACCTTTTTCACCCCAAGACGTAACTTCAAGACCCGTCGTCGGATCAGAATAAAATTTTAACACACCATTTGGTTTCATCCATAACTTCTAGCAAACCACAAATGTTTCCTAACCTCAATCCTTGGTAAAAATGTTCCGTGTGACCAAACCGGAAGTACCATATATCGCCACCCTTCCTAATCGATTTCTCGAGTCCCAGTGAGGACCGTCGCCCGTTGACAGACGATGACAGCTGTCGGTGTCAGAGTCTCGCTGACTACGCTACACCAATGAATGAATTTCTTTAGACCTATTATCCTCTTCTCTCAGTCGTCAAATTTATTTGCGGACAGATGGAAATACGCAGCCGGCATCGACTACTAATCATCACTTGTGAAACAAACACTGTATACGATGTTGAACCAACTATATATGCGCAACTATATAAACACACAAAAAGGTGACGTTAATTATTAATTGATCGAACTACTAGAATAAACTAGAAAAAAATGAAATTAATTTCCACCTATTTATTAGACACTCGAAGTGGACTGGTAACGCAAATATAAAAAGAATTACAGTACGACTTTCTTGTCTGTAAATGCAAATCCAATATAAATCTTAGAAAAATAATAATTACCGAATTCTTTAACAAAATATACTGAAATTATACAAGTAATATTTACGCGAAAGGGACGACACTGAATTTACTGTAAATAATTTAGTTTCAACTCTGTTTTTGTTTATCGAAAATAATCAGTCTAGTTTACCAGCGCACAATAAATACAACACTTTACGTTAACTGAATTTCCTAAATTTTTCTTGAAAATCTTAGGCGCACTAGGAATGAATGACGTTATCGTTAATTTAACACTGGCGCGATGTTTATATCTTCAACAATTATTTTTAATTCCGTAACGCCCGACGCTAACAACGGCGCTCGGATATAATTATAAGTATTATTAGTTAAACCAAATTAATGTTAATTATTTAATTATTTACGTTACTGTATGAACTCGATGTTTACATAGCATACACTTGTTCACCGCCGGTCGCGTTGTAGAATACTGAGAAATATACACTGATATCTGCGACGCTCACGGCTACAGAGTCGCGCTCAACCTTAAGTAAAAATTAGTAATTAATTTCCCAAAATTATAATTGTCAAATACTGGCGCGTAGTTGACTTGTTACTTTAACGGATTATAACACTCGCTAACCACTTGGACCACGTTGGTAAGTATACAAAAATTAAAGGCGCGCTCACTGTCACGAAGCCGAGCCGATCCTCAGAAAGTAGTCTCCGCACTAATTCTTAATTAACCAAGTATTTATTTTCTCAAAATTATAAATTAAATACCGACGTGTAGTTCGCCTTAACACTTGAACTAATATACCACTCGCGCGAGACACTTAGACACTTGGTTGAGCGCAAACAATTACTGGGCGCTGTCACACAGGGCGCTGAGTAAAACCGCTAGAAAATTCAGAGTCCTAACGCTAATTCGCTTAAATGACCAAAATTCGACTTTTGGTCTCTCAAAGTTCGCACTCGGATCACTTTAATCGCACACTTGAATTAACACTGACGACCGATGATCGTATGGCCCGGCACAAAAACTAGAATTTATTCCGAAATTGAGATTTTCCAAGCGACTTTGAAAAATCATCACCAAAATTTTCCACGATTTCACTGATTTCAGTTCTTTCACTGACTTCACTTTATGCACCGCACTTCACTTGAAAACAGTAAACCACTCACCTTTTAGTAATTCTCTCAAAGAATTAATACTGCACAATACGAAAACAAAAATTCCAGACTTAAACATGTAAAACAAATTCTTAGAAAAAATAATAACACTTATATACGAGAATTACGTAAACAAGGGGAAACACATTAACTAACGAAGGGATACTTAACCTGAAAAGGAACTTACTATACAGGGAACTTAATTTAGTACTTAAGGAAATCTCGATTTAACCTATAACCGTCCCGTCCCGGCCCGCCCTGTCGCTTCTCCAAGCCTAGGTAACCACATCCACCTAGATGCCGACAGTACCAAATAATCCTGTCCTTCGCGGTCAACGGTTAGACTAGATAGCGGAACAACCGACGGATCTAACTGTCCGACACCACCGTAATTCCGTTGCTAGAGACTCTACTACACCATCCCTCAGTGACTCTTGGTACCTTCATGGCTGTACCGTAAAAATCTAGCGATTGGGTCGCCTAACACGCCCTGGGGATAATAATTAGCGTCCTAATAACTTCCCCGCCCCGACAATTCGACACCTAGAATTGTTGCTGCGAAAACCACCACGCAGCACCCTTGTCGTAGTTGCAGAGGGTCGAGGAAAAATAATACCTTTCCAACTACCCAAGGCGGCCTCCACGCTAACTGCCTGCTTAGCGCATACGCTTACTGTATATACTTGAACTTCCCAGCCCGCACGACCCTAGAATCGCCTACTCTATGCGAATCGCACCACATAGGATTACCGTCGACTCTATCTCATGGGCCCGGCTGCACCCTCACCTCACATAACATAACGATAAACAACGGACAGGCGCGTGAGGCTTCAATAATCGTCAAGAAATTATTGAAACACCGCTGCTACCATTGTAATGACCGCTTACCCTGCCGTAATAACCGCGGCCTCTATTGTAATAACCCAATGTTCCCCAGTATTATCCTGTTATCTTGTGATCTCTCATAATCGTACTATACGCTCTCTATTGTAATTCTCCGTCTTTCTTCACTCAATACCCCAGCTTAACACTGTTACAGTCCAGCATGACCCCTCACTGGACTGCCACGTATGTAAGAGGAATATTAAATGAGGAAGATACACCAAGGACAAGGGTTATTAGTAAAAAAAAAAACAATAACAAAAACACATTAACACTGCCACCACCTTCCTGACCAACCATACCTGAATGTGTCAATCACCGATCCCCCAGGAAGGCAAGGAATCAGTAACCATGGGACTCCGGGTAATATGAATTTCAGTAATAAATTTTGGAAAAATTAGTTTGTGTAATTTACGTTACTTATTTGAATCCAAGGGCAACTTTAGTATCTATTAATAGTAGGAGAACATGGGGGCTTCCAATACAACACCTAAAATGACAAAGTAGCAAAATATATCAAGGGGAGTTAAGTGAATACCACTGGACAAGCTATACAATTTATTTTATGAAACATGTAATTAAGACAATTTGAACACATCACCTATTCTATTTCCCTAGAGGCACAATGGATATTACCGAGGACACAAAACTCAAGTGCACTATACCTTAAATACCCGCACTACGGCCACGATGTTGATGGCTGCCCTCAGCCCCGAGGATACGGGCTTGCGGCCCTGTTCCTAATACACTCCCAAGACACACTAATGAAATTTAGTTTTTTCCAACCTATTGCTGGGAAGGATTACTCCTCCCACATCTACTCCAGCCCCAGGGCTCCACCCATTATTTTGGCAATGGCCAACCATTTAACCCGTAGGCCTGAGGTCTGGCTCTCTAGGGCCAATAAGGACTTGGCCCTTATCTCAGGCCAATCACCTTCACTGATCTGTCGTGGAAAGCTACATGAATTTCTGAAGATTGAGTCAGCTCTCCCCAGCTAAGCGAAGAGGGACAAGGCGCGTCTATGGAGCCCAGGCACCTGCGAGCAATGTTTACAAAACTGATAATTTATGTTCAAGCCTGTCTCCTCTAAGATAGGAGTAGGGACATTTGACTCTGCCTGGTATGGGGAGAGGCGGCTGCTGAGAGGGACAGAGAGGGGATGAGAAGGGGGTGGAGAGGGAAATATCTGAGTGGGGAATTGAGTGGGAGAAGCCAAGGTATCCCGACCCACCCTACCCTCAGGTCAACTCTTGACCCTGACAAATGGGCGACAGGGGGGGGGGGAAGAGGAGGAGACGAATGACGGCCAAGGGGAGGGGGAGAAGGAAGGAGGGGAGAGGAGAAGGAAAGGAGGGGAGAAGGGAGGGAAAAGAGGGGAGAAGGGAGAACCAATGATCTGAGCCCCAGATCATTACAGTAGTAGTGTAGGGTGGCAGTAGTGTAGGGGCAGTGGCAGTAGTGGAGAGTGGCAGTTGTGGAGGGTGGTGGTAGTGGAGGGTGGCAGTAGTGCAGGTGGAGAGCGTAGGGGAGGGTAGTAGAGGGTGGCGGTAGTGGAGGGTGGCGCAGTAGTGGTAGGGTGGCAGTAGTGTAGGGTGGCAGTAGTCGGTAGTGTAGGGTAGCAGTAGTGGAGGGTGGCGGTAGTGGAGGGTGGCAGTAGTGTAGGTGGCAGTAGTGTAGGGTGGCAGTAGTGCAGGGTGGTTGTATTGTAGGGTGGCAGTAGTGGAGGGTGGCGGTAGGAGGGTGGCAGTAGCGGAGGGTGGCAGTAGTGGAGGGTGGCAGTAGTGGAGGATGGCAGTAGTGGAGGGTGGCAGTAGTGTAGGGTGGCAGTAGTTTAGGGTGGCAGTAGTGTAGGGTGGCAGTAGTGTAGGGTGGCAGTAGTGTAGGGTGGCAGTAGTGTAGGGTGGCAGTAGTGGAGGCTGTCAGTAGTGTAGGGTATGGGCGGTAGTGTAGGGTTCGAGGGTGGCAGTAGTGTAGGGTGGCAGTAGTGTAGAGTGGCAGTAGTGTAGGGGGCTGTAGTGGCAGCAGTGGAGGGTGGCAGTAGTGTAGGGTGGCAGTAGTGGAGGGTGACAGTAGTGGAGGGTGGCAGTAGTGGAGGGTGGCAGTAGGTAGGGTGGCAGTAGTGGAGGGTGGCAGTAGTGGAGGGTGGCAGCAGTAGTGGAGGGTGGCAGTAGTGGAGTGTGGCGGTAATGGAGGGTGGCAGTAGTGGAGGGTGGCAGTAGTAGTGTAGGATGGCAGTAGTGGAGGGTGGCAGTAGTGGAGGGTGGCAGTAGTGTAGGGTGGCAGTAGTGGAGGGTGGCGGTAGTGGAGACGGTAGGAGGGTGGCAGTAGTGGAGGGTGGCAGTAGTGTATGGTGGCGGTAGGGTGTAGGGTGGCAGTAGAGGAGGGTGGCAGTAGTGTAGGGTGGCAGTAGTGGAGGATGGCAGTAGTAGGGGTGGCAGTAGTGGCAGTAGTGTAGGGTGGCAGTAGTGTAGGGTGGCAGTAGTGTAGGGTGGCAGTAGTGTAGGGTGGCAGTAGTGTAGGGTGGCAGTAGTGTAGGGTGGCAGTAGTGGAGGCTGGCAGTAGTGTAGGGTGGCGGTAGTGTAGGGTGGCAGTAGTGTAGGGTGGCAGTAGTGTAGAGTGGCAGTAGTGTAGGGTGGCTGTAGTGGAGGGTGGCAGTAGTGTAGGGTGGCAGTAGTGGAGGGTGACAGTAGTGGAGGGTGGCAGTAGTGGAGGGTGGCAGTAGTGTAGGGTGGCGGCAGTGTAGTAGTGGAGGTGGAGGGTGGCAGTAGTGGAGGGTGGCAGTAGTGGAGGGTGGCAGTAGTGGAGGGTGGCGGTAGTGGAGGGTGGCAGTAGTGGAGGGTGGCAGTAGTGGAGGATGGCAGTAGTGGAGGGTGGCAGTAGTGGAGGGTGGCAGTAGTGGAGGATGGCAGTAGTGGAGGGTGGCAGTAGTGGAGGGTGGCAGTAGTGTAGGGTGGCGGGTAGGGTGGCAGTAGTGTAGGGTGGCAGTAGTGGAGGGTGGCAGTAGTGGAGGGTGGCGGTAGTGGAGGGTGGCAGTAGTGGAGGGTGGCGGTAGTGTAGGGTGGCAGTAGTGTAGGGTGGCAGTAGTGTAGGGTGGCAGTAGTGTAGGGTGGCAGTAGTGCAGGGTGGCAGTAGTGTAGGGTGGCAGTAGTGTAGGGTGGCAGTAGTGGAGGGTGGCAGTAGTGGAGGGTGGCAGTAGTGGAGGATGGCAGTAGTGGAGGGTGGCAGTAGTGTAGGGTGGCAGTAGTGTAGGGTGGCAGTAGTGTAGGGTGGCAGTAGTGTAGGGTGGCAGTAGTGTAGGGTGGCAGTAGTGTAGGGTGGCAGTAGTGGAGGCTGGCAGTAGTGTAGGGTGGCGGTAGTGTAGGGTGGCAGTAGTGTAGGGTGGCAGTAGTGTAGAGTGGCAGTAGTGTAGGGTGGCTGTAGTGGAGGGTGGCAGTAGTGTAGGGTGGCAGTAGTGGAGGGTGACAGTAGTGGAGGGTGGCAGTAGTGGAGGGTGGCAGTAGTGTAGGGTGGCAGTAGTGGAGGGTGGCAGTAGTGGAGGGTGGCAGTAGTGGAGGGTGGCAGTAGTGGAGTGTGGCGGTAGTGGAGGGTGGCAGTAGTGGAGGGTGGCAGTAGTGGAGGATGGCAGTAGTGGAGGGTGGCAGTAGTGGAGGGTGGCAGTAGTGTAGGGTGGCAGTAGTGGAGGGTGGCAGTAGTGGAGGGTGGCGGTAGTGGAGGGTGGCAGTAGTGGAGGGTGGCGGTAGTATAGGTGGCAGTAGTGGAGGGTGGCAGTAGTGGAGGGTGGCAGTAGTGGAGGGTGGCAGTAGTGGAGGGTGGCAGTAGTGTAGGGTGGCAGTAGTGGAGGGTGGCAGTAGTGGAGGGTGGCGGTAGTGGAGGGTGGCAGTAGTGGAGGGTGGCGGTAGTGTAGGGTGGCAGTAGGTCGGGTGGCGTAGGTTAGGGTGGCAGGGGAGGCAGTAGTGGAGGGTGGCAGTAGTGGAGGGTGGCAGTAGTGGAGGGTGGTAGTAGTGTATGGTGGCGGTAGTGTAGGGTGGCAGTAGCGTATGGTGGCGGTAGTGTAGGGTGGCAGTAGTGGAGGGTGGCGGTAGTGAAGGGTTGCGGTAGTGTAGGGTGGCGGTAGTTTAGGGTGTTAGTAGTGGAGGGTGGCAGTAGTATAGGTTGACAGTAGTGTAGGGTGGCAGTAGTGTAGGTTGACAGTAGTGTAGGGTGGCAGTAGCGTAGGGTGGCGGTAGCATATGGTGGCAGTAGTGTAGGGTGGCGGTAGTGCAGGGTGGCGGTAGTGTAGGGTGGCAGTAGTGTAGGGTGGCAGTAGTGGAGGGTGGCAGTAGTGTAGGGTGGCAGTAGTGCAGGGTGGCGGTAGTGTAGGGTGGTAGTATTGGAGGGTGGCAGTAGTGGAGGGTGGCGGTAGTGTAGGGTGGCAGTAGTGTAGGGTGGCAGTAGTGTAGGGTGGCAGTAGTGTAGGGTGGCAGTAGTGCAGGGTGGCAGTAGTGTAGGGTGGCAGTAGTGTAGGGTGGCAGTAGTGGAGGGTGGCAGTAGTGGAGGGTGGCAGTAGTGGAGGATGGCAGTAGTGGAGGGTGGCAGTAGTGTAGGGTGGCAGTAGTGTAGGGTGGCAGTAGTGTAGGGTGGCAGTAGTGTAGGGTGGCAGTAGTGTAGGGTGGCAGTAGTGTAGGGTGGCAGTAGTGGAGGCTGGCAGTAGTGTAGGGTGGCGGTAGTGTAGGGTGGCAGTAGTGTAGGGTGGCAGTAGTGTAGAGTGGCAGTAGTGTAGGGTGGCTGTAGTGGAGGGTGGCAGTAGTGTAGGGTGGCAGTAGTGGAGGGTGACAGTAGTGGAGGGTGGTAGTAGTGTATGTGGTGTAGGGTGGCAGTAGTGTAGGGTGGCAGTAGTTATAGGGTGGCAGTAGTGGAGGGTGGCAGTAGTGGAGGGTGGCAGTAGTAGGGTAGGGTGGCAGTAGTGGAGTGTGGCGGTAGTGGAGGGTGGCAGTAGTGGAGGGTGGCAGTAGTGGAGGAGGGCAGTAGTGGAGGGTGGCAGTAGTGTGGCAGTAGTGAAGGGTGGCAGTAGTAGAGGGTGGCAGTAGTGGAGGGTGGCAGTAGAGAAGGGTGGCAGTAGTGGAGGGTGGCGGTAGTGTAGGGTGCCAGTAGTTTAGGGTGGCAGTAATGTAGGGTGGCAGTAGTGGAGGGTGACAGTAGTGGAGGGTGGCAGTAGTGTAGGGTGGCAGTAGTGGAGGGTGGCAGTAGTGGAGGGTGGCGGTAGTGGAGGGTGGCAGTAGTGGAGGGTGGCGGTAGTATAGGGTGGCAGTAGTGGAGGGTGGCAGTAGTGGAGGGTGGCAGTAGTGGAGGGTGGCAGTAGTGGAGGGTGGTAGTAGTGTATGGTGGCGGTAGTGTAGGGTGGCAGTAGCGTATGGTGGCGGTAGTGTAGGGTGGCAGTAGTGGAGGGTGGCGGTAGTGTAGGGTTGCGGTAGTGTGGGGTGGCGGTAGTGTAGGGTGGCAGTAGTGGAGGGTGGCAGTAGTATAGGTTGACAGTAGTGTAGGGTGGTAGTAGTGTAGGTTGACAGTAGTGTAGGGTGGCAGTAGCGTAGGGTGGCGGTAGCATATGGTGGCAGTAGTGTAGGGTGGCGGTAGTGCAGGGTGGCGGTAGTGTTGGGTGGCAGTAGTGTAGGATGGCAGTAGTGGAGGGTGGCAGTAGTGTAGGGTGGCAGTAGTGAAGAGTGGCAGTATTGGAAGGTGGCAGTTGTGTAGGGTGGCAGTAGTGGAGGGTGGCAGTAGAGGAGGGTGGCGGTAGTAAAGGGTGGCAGTAGTGTAGGGTGGCAGTAGTGGAGGATGGCAGTAGTGGAGGGTGGCAGTAGTGGAGGGGTGCTTTAGTGGAGGGTGGTGGTATTGGAGGGTGGCAGTAGTGGAGGGTGGCGGTAGTGTAGGGTGGCAGTAGTGGAGGGTGGTGGTAGTGGAGGGTGGCAGTAGTGGAGGGTGGAAGTAGTGGAGGGTGGCAGTAGTGTAGGGTGGCAGTAGTGG
>NW_025555494.1:0-12915 GCF_020424385.1 Procambarus clarkii | reverse complement strand
TAAAGAGGTTTCGAAGATTTCCTTCACATGAAAATCACCCGAAAACACAGTTTAAAAAAAACGCGTTTTTCCCGTCACAGACGTGACATCTATATAATATTATATATAAAAACCCGCTAGGAGCCGAAGGGAACGTTGTGTGAAAATTTCAAGGCATCGGTGAAGAACTTTCGGAGATTAGCGATTATGAACAAACGAACATTTCCATTTTTATTTATTTAATGTGTGTGTATACTCACCTAGTTGTACTCACCTAGTTGTGTTTTGCGGGGGTGAGCTCTGGCTCTTTGGTCCCGCCTCTCAACCGTCAATCAACAGGTGTACAGATTCCTGAGCCTATCGGGATGTCATATCTACACTGTGAAACTGTGTATGGAGTGAGCCTCCACCACATCACCCCCTAATGCATTCCATTTGTCAACCACTCTGACACTAAAAAAGTTCTTTCTAATATCTCTGTGGCTCGTTTGGGCACTCAGTTTCCACCTGTGTCCTCTTGTGCGTGTTCCCATTGTGTTAAATAGACTGTCTTTATCTACCCTATCAATCCCCTTCAGAATCTTGAATGTGGTGATCATGTCCCCCCTAACTCTTCTGTATTCCAGCGAAGTGAGGTTTAATTCCCGTAGTTCTCTCCTCGTAGCTCATACCTCTCAGCTCGGGTACTAGTCTGGTGGCAAACCTTTGAACCTTTTCCAGTTTAGTCTTATCCTTGACTAGATATGGACTCCATGCTGGGGCTGCATACTCCAGGATTGGCCTGACATATGTGGTATACAAAGTTCTGAATGATTCTTTACCACAAGTTTCTGAATGCCGTTCGTATGTTGGCCAGCCTGGCATATGCCGCTGATGTTATCCGCTTGATATGTGCTGCGCAGCAGAGCGGTCTGGCGTGATATCAACCCCAAGTCTTTTTTCCTTCTCTGACTCCTGAAGAATTTCCTCTCCCAGATGATACCTTGTATCTGGCCTCCTGCGCCCTACACCTATCTTCATTACATTACATTTGGTTGGGTTAAACTCTAACAAAACCTTTGTTTTCGACCATTTCCTTCAGCTTGTCTAGGTCTTCTTGAAGCCTCAAACAGTCCTCTTCTGTTTTAATCCTTCTCATAATTTTAGCATCGTCCGCAAACATTGAGAGAAATGAATCGATACCCTCCGGGAGATCATTTACATATATCAGAAACAAGATAGGACCGAGTACAGAGCCCTGTGGGACTCCACTGGTGACTTCACGCCAATAGGAGGTCTCACCCCTCACCGTAACTCTCTGCGTCCTATTGCTTAGGATACTCCCTTATCCACTGGAGGCACCTAACCAGCTACATCTGCCTGTCTCTCCAGCTTATGTACCAGCCTCTTATGCGGGTACTGTGTCAAAGGCTTTCCGACAATCCAAGAAAATGCAGTCCGCCCAGCCCTCTCTTTCTTGCTTAATCTGTGTCACCTGATCGTAGAATTCTATCAAGCCTGTAAGGCAAGATTTACCCTCCCTGAATCCATGTTGGCGATTTGTCACGAAGTCCCTTCTCTCCAGATGTGTTACCAGGTTTTTTCTCACGATCTTCTCCATCACCTTGCATGGTATACAAGTCAAGGACACTGGCCTGTAGTTCAGTGCCTCTTGTCTGTCGCCCTTTTTGTATATTGGGACCACATTCGCCGTCTTCCATATTTCTGGTAGGTCTCCCGTCTCTAGTGACTTACTATACACTATGGAGAGTGGCAGGCAAAGTGCCTCTGCACACTCTTTCAGTACCCATGGTTGAGATCCCATCTGGACCAACCGCCTTTCTAACATCCAGATCCAGCAGGGTGTCTCTTGACCTCCTCTCTCGTAATTTCGAACTCCTCCAAGGGCCGCCTAGTTTACCTCCCTTTCTCCCCTAGCACAGTGACCTCACCCTGTTCTATTGTGAAGACCTCCTGGAACCTCTTGTTGAGTTCCTCACACACCCCTCTCTGTCATTCTCTGTATACCTGTCCTCGCCTGTTCTAAGTTTCAATAACTGTTCTTTCACTGTTGTTTTCCTTCTGATGTGACTGTGGAGTAGCTTTGGTTCGGTCTTGGCTTTGTTTGCTATATCATTTTCAAATTTTTCTCTGCTTCTCTTCTCACCCTGACGTACTCTTCCTGGTTCTCTGTTATCTCTCCCTGCTTTCTTCTTGTTCTGTTATTCCGGAAGTTCCTCCCACGCCTTTTTGTTCAGTTTCTTCGCTTCCATACATGCCCTATTATACCATGGATTCTTTTGTTGCTTCTCGGATTTTTCCCTTTGGGCCGGGATGAACCTGTTTACTGCCTCCTGAAACTTTTGGGGTACATAGTCCATCATACCCTGTACAGACTTGTCTCTGAGGTCTGTGTCCCAAGGTATTTCACTTAGAAACCTTCTCATCTGTTCATAATTCCCCTTTCGGTATGCCAGCCTTTTGATTCCTAGTTCTTTTTGGGGGGAGATAAGTCCTAGCTCTACCAGGTACTCAAGTTCAATACACTGTGGTCACTCCTTCCCAAGGGCGCTTCCATCTTAACTTCCCTTATATCCCATTCATTTAGGGTAAAATAGCAAATCAAGCATTGCTGGTTCATCTTCTCCTCTTCATTCTTGTTGGCTCTTTGGTGTGCTGGCTTAGAAAGTTTCTTGTTGCCACGTCCAGCAGCTTAGCTCTCCATGTTTCTGGTCCTCCATGCGGGTCTCTGTTCTTCCAATCTATCTTCCCATGGTTGAAGTCTCCCATAATTAGTAGTCCATGTGCATGTTGGTGTGGGTGTCAACATGTCTAGGTGTGTGTGTGTGTGTGTGTACTCACCTAATTGTACTTACCTAATTGTGTTTGTGGGGGTTGAGCTCTGGCTCTTTTGTCCCACCTCTCAACCGTCAATCAACAGGTGTACAGGTTCCTGAGCCTATTGGGCTCTATCATATCTGCACTTGAAACTGTGTATGGAGTAAGCCTCCACCACATCACTTCCTAATGCATTCCATTTGTCAGCCACTCTGACACTAAAAAAGTTCTATCTAATATCTCTGTGGCACATTTGGGCACATAGTTTCCACCTGTGTCCCCTAGTGCGTGTGCCCCTTGTGTTAAATAGCCTGTCTTTATCTAACCTGTCGATTCCCTTGAGAATCTTGAATGTGGTGATCATGTCCCCCCCTAACTCTTCTGTCTTCCAACGAAGTGAGGTTTAATTCCCGTAGTCTCTCCTCGTAGCTCATACCTCTCAGCTCGGGTATACTGTCTGGTGGCAAACCTTTGAACCTTTTTTACAGTTTAATCTTATCCTTGACTGGATATGGACTCCATGCTGAGGCTGCATACTCCAGGATTGGCCTGAACATATGTGGTATACAAATTTCTGAATGATTCCTTACACATTTTTCTGAATGCAGTTCTTATGTTATCCAGCCTGGCATATGCCACTGATTTTTATCCCCCTGATTTTGGGCTGCAAGGAAGAAGTCTGGCGTGATGTCAATTCCCAAGTCTTTTTCTCCTTCTTTCTTTATTATGCACCCCATACCTATCCCGTGGGCGGTGGTGTAAAGGGTTAGAGAGGCACATAATTGCTTTTGGAACTGAACCCCCCCCCCCCCTAGTTCGTTTAGCTAAGCAAATAACAATCTTTTGACGCTAGTTACACAATTATTAATATTATATATACTCGTACACATACTCATACATAAATGTACATATATATATATATATATATATATATATATATATATATATATATATATATATATATATATATATATATATATATATATATATATATATATATATGTCGTACCTAATAGCCAGAACGCACTTGTCAGCCTACTATGCAAGGCCCGATTTGCCTAATAAGCCAAGTTTTTCTGAATTAATATATTTTCTCTAATTTTTTTCTTATGAAATTATAAATCTACTCATTTCATTATGTATGAGGTCAATTTTTTTTATTGGAGTTTAAATTAACGTAGATATATGACCAAACCTAACCAACCCTACCTAACCTAACCTAACCTAACCTATCTTTATAGGTTAGGTTAGGTTAGGTTAGGTAGCCAAAAAAGTTAGGTTAGGTTAGGTTAGGTAGGTTAGGTAGTCGAAAAACAATTAATTCATGAAAACTTGGCTTATTAGTCAAATTGGGCCTTGCATAGTAGGCTGATAAGTGAGTTCTGGCTATTAGGTACGATATATATATATATATATATATATATATATATATATATATATATATATATATATATATATATACATATATATATATACACACACATATATACACACACACACACACACACACACACACACACATACACATACATATATACAATCACCTACACAAATACACACATCAATAATCTTTTGTATCACAAGTGATTCAACAAAAGGATCACAACAGTCACTATACAAGGCACTTTACATCTATGGTGAGTCACACAGTTACTAGTCTTGCTCCACACCCACCCAACTGGGCGGCAGCTTTACAGTCATGTGCATGCACTACCTACAGTAAGCAAATTTTGGATACTTCGCTAAGATTCCGGGCAGCACATCATTATGAATGAAGTACTTACACATTTCTTGGACACTGATTGATGGTGTTATCTCTGAATTCCGCGATTTTTTCACATTCCATTATATAATGACGCAAAGTATGCGAATAGTTCTGCTGACAGAGTTTACATTTAGTCAAATCTACATCAGCAGATGTTACAAACTCCCAGAGAGAATGATGATAGATGGAGTAACTGGTGTGAATTTCACTTTGCCTCAAGTCTCCGAAATTTAGTTGATGTTTCTGGAATATTGCTGCCCTCAGGCTGCTCAAAGGCAGTCCAAGTTGGTAATCAATTCCCTCTTTACGAGCAAAAGTCTTGGCCAACTCATTAGTTCTATCATTCATTCGGAGACCAATATGGGAAGGAATCTACAGGAGACAAACTCTGACTCCATCATTGATTATTTCACTATATCTGTGTCTAGCTTCAGAGATAAGCACGTCACAGTTATGCCTTGGGGAGCTGAAGGCAGTCAAGGATGACAAGAAGTCACTTACAATTAGCGTGTCAACTTTGGATTCATATACGCGCTCGAGTGCAAGGATTATGGCAACCAATTCTGTTTGAAGAGTGGAGACCCAGTTACTTAGACGCGCTCCACACTCATGGGAGATGGAACCATCTCTCCCTGTCACAACAACTGCACTTCCAGCTGCACCATGGGACTGATGCAAGGATCCATCAGTGTAAATAATCTGGGAAAGGGACCGCTCTCAGACTAAAGCATTAATTTGGCTTAAGGCATTGTACTTTGCTTCTTGTCGAAGCAGGGCTTGTTCTTTAATCAGCTTCTTGGGTGGGAAAGGGGGGACAGTAATTTGGTAAGGAGTGATCTCCCATGAGGCAGGAATGTGTTGTTGTTGTCTCTCTTGGTAGGGGTGATGAAAGTTATACATTCTGAGCACATTGGCAATTTCGGCAATTCATTTGGAGGGATGCTGATCTTCAAGGAAGAAGGCTTGGAGGGCTTCAGTGCAGGGGTTAGGGTGGGTTAGCCTAAGCATCTTGATACTAATTAAAGCATTAATTTCAATGTGTTAATTTTTTTTAAATTAACACATGAAATATTTAGTTCCTTCCTCCTGTTTAGTAATTTAGTTGTACGGGGATTATCCGAGGATTATCCTCATGGCTTCGTTTTGCATCTTTTCCAGCCCTCCAAGCATTCTCTCAGGCACTAAAGCAAGCATGGGTGCAGCATAATCAATCAGAGATCTAATATATGAGAGATACATCATTTTGACAATTCTCACATTTGCACCATAGCTTGGATGGTAGTCTGCCACAGCCTTGAGAGCACGGAGCCTCTCTCTACATTGGCGACCCAGTCTGGCTACAACATTACGGTACAGTGGAACGTCAAGACCAAAGTATTTATATCTGGTTACATAGTCGAGCAGAGAGCCATCATGTAACTGCATTTTGCGAACGGCCCCACCCCGTCTGGGTGGGCGTCGGTTCAGGATCTTTGTTTTCTCTATTGAGATGACCGAGCCTAATTCCTGACATGTGTGCAATACAGAGTTCAGAACATTTTGGGTGTTGGTATGCCCAGTGGTGTGGATCAGTATATCATTCGCATAGCTAATGATGTGTTCGCTGGGGCTCCTAGTTACTGAGTTTAAAAGTTCATTGATTAACACATTGAACAGAGTAAGACTGAGGACACCTCCCTGTGGAGTGCCAAGTTCAAAATCTCTCGTTACACGCCTATGCCCTTGGAACAGTACAGATGACTTCCTGTTGGATAGACAGCCTCTTATCCACCGTAGAAGCCATCCTCCAACATTCATTTTAGCGAGTTCGCTCAGAATGAAGTGTGGGTTAGCAATGTCAAAGGCTGACTTAAGATCTAGGAAAGTGGTATATGACCTATCAGTATGCAAGATGAGGAATGTGGTAATACAGTGATGTACACTCTTTCCATCCTTAAAGCCATATATCTGGAGAGACAACATGTTACTAATTCTGTAAAGGAGGCGGTTGAGAATCAACCTCTCAAGACACTTACAGAGACAACTAGTGAGGGAGATTGGGCGAAAAGTAAGCACTCTGCTGGTTTGGTTTAGGAATGGGAATAATAAGACTATTGGTCCATGACTTTGGAAGCTCCCCAGTTGGCAAACCATGAGCCCATGTTGGCGATTTGTCACGAAGTCCCTACTCTCCAGATGTATTACCAGGTTTTTTCTCACGAACTTCACCATCACCTTGCATGGTATACAAGTCAAAGACACTGGCCTGTAGTTCAGTGCCTCTTGCCTGTTGCCCTTTTTGTATATTGGGACCACATTCGCCGTCTTCCATATTTCTGGTAGGTCTCCCGTCTTCAGTGACCTACTATACACTATGGAGAGTGGCAAGCATAGTGCCTCTGCACACTCTTTCAGTACCCATCGTGAGATCCCGTCTGGACCAACAACCTTTCTAACATCCAGATCTAGCAGGTGTCTCTTGACCTCCTCTCTCATAATTTCGATCCCTTCCAAAGGCCGCCTGGTTTACTTCCCTTTCTCCTAGCACAGTGACCTCACCTTGTTCTGTTGTGAAGACCTCCTGGAACCTCTTGTTGAGGTTCCAGGAGTTCCAGTTCCAGTTCCAGTTCCAGTTCCAGTTCCAGAACTTCACACGACTCTTTGTCATTCTCTGTATACCTGTCCTCGCCTGTTCTAAATTTCATTACCTGTTCTTTCACTGTTGTTTTCCTCCTGATGTGACTGTGGAGTAGCTTTGGTTCGGTCTTGGCTTTGTTTGCTATATCATTTTCATAATTTTTCTCTGCTTCTCTTCTCATCCTAACATAATCATTCCTTGTTCTCTGGTATCTCTCTCTGCTTTCTGGTGTTCTGTTATTTCGGAAGTTCCTCCACGCCCTTTTGTTCAGTCCCTTTGCTTCCATACGTACCCTATTATACCATGAATTCTTCTTTTGCTTCTCGGATTTTACCCTTTGGGGCGGGATGAACCTGTTTACTGCCTCCTGACACTTTTGGGAGACATAGTCCATCATATCTTATACAGACTTTGCTCTGAGGTCTGTGTCCCCAAGGTATTTCCCTTAGGAAACTTCTCATCTCCTCATAGTTCCCCTTTCGGTATGCCAGCCTTTTGTTTCTTAGTTCCTAATTGGGGGAGATAATTCCTAGCTCTACCTGGTACTCAAAGTTCAATACTCTGTGATCACTCATCCCCAAGGGAGCTTCCATCTTAACTTCCCTTATATCCCACTCATGTAGGGAGAATATCAGATCGAGTATGGCTGGTTCATTTTCTTCTCTCATTCTTGTTGGTTCCTTGATGTGCTGGCTTAGAAAGGGTCTTGTTGCCCCGTCCAGCAGCTTAGCTCTCCATGTTTCTGGTCCTCCATGCAGATCTCTGTTCTCCCAATCTATCTTCCATTGGTTGAAGTCTCCCATAATTAGTAGTCCAGATCCATTCCTGCTAGCAACAGAAGCTGCTCTCTCTATTATGTTAATGGTGGCCATGTTGTTTCTATCATGTTCCTGTCTGGGTCTTCTGTCATTTGTTGGTGGATTATATATGACTACGACTATAATTTTTTGTCCTCCAGTTGTTATGGTACCTGTTATGTAGTCACTGAAACCTTCACAGCCCTGAATAACCATCTCCTCAAAATCCCAGCATTTTCTTTCCAGCAGAGCTACACCACCACCTCTTCCTTCTCTCACTTTCCTCTTAACATAATAGTCCTGTGGGAACACTGCATTTGTTATGGTTTTCGTTAGCTTTGTTTCTGTGAGTGCTATTATGTCTGGGTTTTCTTCTAGTACCTATTCTCCAAGTTCATTTGCTTTATTTGTAATTCAATCTATGTTAGTGTACATTGCCTTGAGGCTCACTTTCTTCTGTCCCTTCTCAAATCGCCTCCTTGGTGAGTGTTCTGCTGGTGGGGGAAGCTGTTCCATGGGTGGGAGGATTTGTGAGGTGGATAACAGGGTCTCAGAGGATACTGGGGTGAGGGGCGGGGGGGGGGGTCAAGTGAAGGGTGGGGGGACAGGGATGGCATGGGAGGAAGGGGAGGGAGGACTGGAAGGAAAAGGGTGGGAGGGGGACATGGCAAGAGGTGAGGAGGGGTAGAAGGGTGGGAATGGGGGTATGGGGGAAAGGAGATTTGGCTGAGCATTTGAGTCAGGGCAGGGAGGGTTTGGGGTAGGGGGGCGTTCTATGCAGAGGAGGGTGGTGGGGTTGCCCTCCCCTCTGGTGTTACTTGGTGGCTGGTTGTTGTTCCCCCCCACCCCCCTCACCTCTGGTTATGTTGTGTAGGGAGATGTGATTTCCTGGTTTTCCCCTCTTGCCCTGCGCTTCTTCCTTGCTTCTGTCGCCATGGCTCTCTCTTCCCTCGTCACGTCCCTCTGGAGGAATACTTTTTTAATTCTCCCAGATATTGCAGTTGGCTCTTCCTTGTTAGAATCATCTCCTTTGTGTTCTCCTTTGCAAACATTATCTTTAGCACACGGTCTCGGTCTTTGTTGTACCAGCCTAGCCTGAAAACCTTCTCAATTCTATGCTTAGCCCCTTCCATCTCAGGTGCCTTCAGCATTTTATTCACTGCTGCAATGTCCTAATCGTTCCACTCTGTACTATTGTAGGCTTCCTGCTTTTTAATACCCACAGGTACCACTGATCTTTTTCTTTCCCCCAGCAGCTGGCTAGTGGAGCGTGCCGCTTCCTGTGAGGTGGCTGCTTTCATGGCCAACTCCATCATTGTGGACATTACTTCAGAGTTATTTTGTTTTAGCATTTCTGCAAATGTTGCTTTTATGTTGGTATTCTCTTCCAGTATAATATTTCCACCTTCTCCTTGGATGATTATCTGAGTCTCAGCATCAACACTGTTCTCTTTGAGGATTCTAATCTCCTCCTTTGCTGCTGTTAGCTCTCTTTTCAGGTTGCTTATTTCATTCTTCATTTCCTGCCTCATTCCCTGCATCTCACTCTTAATATCCCCAAAATCTGGGCGAATATATCCTACATTTCATCTTGACTTTTCCCTGTTCCCCTGTTACCTCTGGCTATCATGCTTGCCCCTGTTCCTGTTATGCTGTGATAGGATTTGTAGGAGGAGGGCAAGCAGGGTGAGAGAGAGAGAGAGAGAGAGAGAGAGAGAGAGAGAGAGAGAGAGAGAGAGAGAGAGAGAGAGAGAGAGAGAGAGAGAGAGAGAGAGAGAGAGAGAGAGAGAGAGAGAGAGACAGAGAGAGAGAGAGAGAGAAAGAGAGAGGTGGGGGATCAAGAGAGATGGAAAGAGCGAGAGGTGGGGGAGTGCGTGTGCGTGCGTGTGTATTTGTGTGTGTGTTTGTAGGGGGGGATGGGTGGGAAACTGGGAGGGTGGGAGGGGGGTGGGTATGGTCACATCAGATCAATTGGGTAAGAGAGGGGGTGGAGTATGATTGTTTGAGGCCTTATCACCTTTCCACAAAATTGGTAATCCTTTTTACCCTGACTGAACGTTTGTGTGTGTGTGTACTCACCTATTCACCTATTTGTGCTTGCAGGATCAAGCATTGACTCTTGGATCCCGCCTTTCCAGCTATCGGTTGTTTACAGCAATGACTCCTGTCCCATTTCCCTATCAAACCTAGTTTTAAAAGTATGAATAGTATTTGCTTCCACAACCTGTTCCCCAAGTGCATTCCATTTTTCCACTACTCTCACGCTAAAAGAAAACTTCCTAACATCTCTGTGACTCATCTGAGTTTCCAGTTTCCACCCATGTCCCCTCGTTCTGTTATTATTACGTGTGAACATTTCATCTATTTCCACTTTGTCAATTCCCCTGAGTATTTTATATGTCCATATAAAATACATTTTTTTTGTTTGTTAAAATACATGTTTTTTTGTTTGTTAGGCATGATTTCCCTGTCCAGAACCCATGTTGGTGCTTGTTTACAAACCCAATGCTCTCCAGGTGCTCAACAAGTCTTAGCCTAATTATTCTTTCAAGTATTTTGCAGGGGATGCTTGTCAGTGATACGGGTCTGTAGTTAAGTGCCTCCTCCCTATCACCTTTTTTGAAAATCGGTACGACATTTGCCTCCTTCCAGCAACTGGGAATTCTCCCGACATAAGTGACTCATTAAAGATCATTGCCAGAGGCACGCTGAGAGCCTGCGCTGCCTCTTTAAGTATCCACGGTGATATTTTGTCTGGTCCAACTGCTTTACTGGCATCCAGTGTTGTCAACTGTTTCATTACATCCTCTGCTGTCACCTCTATATCTGATAGTCTTTCATCTTGGGTAATCTCTTCTAACAATGGGAGCTGCTCAGGCTCGGTTGTGAACACTCCATGGATTTTTGCATTCAGTACCTCGCAGATTTCCTTGTCGCTTTCTGTATATGCCCCTTCTGTTTTCCTCAGTCTTGTCACTTGGTCATTTACCGACACCTTCCTTCTTATATGGCTATGTAGTAATTTAGGTTGCTTTTTCGCTTTGACTGCAATATCATTCTCATAATTTCTTTCCGACACTCGTCTTATGTTAATGTAATCATTCCTAGCTCTGTTACATCTAATCCTGTTGTCCTCTGTCCTTTGTCTTCTGTACTTCCTCCACTCCCTCCTGCTTCTCACCTTTGCTTCCTGACACTGTCTATTAAACCATGGGTTATTATATTCCCTCCTGCTTTTTTCCTTTATTGTTGGAATAAATCTCTCTTCAGCCTCCTTGCATTTCAATATGACTTGGTTCATCATACCTTGCACTGTTTTTTTTTCCTCTAAGTTCTTCCTCCCACTGCACTTCTTCCAGGTAGTCCCTTATCCTTCTGTAGTCCCCTTTTCTGTAATCAAGTTTCCTTTCCCGGACCTCTTGTCCTTTGGTCACAATTTTAAGCTCCATCATGTAGTCAAAGACTAGGACACAATGGTCACTGGCTCCTAGTGGTATTTCGTGTTCCAACTGCTCGATGTCTTCTACATTCTGGGTGAAAATGAGATCTAATAGGCTGGGCGTATCCCCTCCTCTTTCCCTAGTATCTTCTTTCACATGCTGTGTTAGGAAATTCCTGTCAATAACGTCTACCAGCTTCGCTCCCCAGGTCTCCTCCCCGCCATGGGGATTCCTCGTTTCCCAATCTATCTCTCCATGATTTAGGTCCCCATGACCAGCAGCTTCGCTCTCATTCTATGCGCTAAAGTTGCTGCCCTCTGCAGTTCATCTATACATGTCTTGTTGCTGTCCTCGTACTCCTGCCTGGGCCTTCTACTGTTTGGTGGGGGATTGTAGAGTATCAAGATTACAATCTTCTTCCCATCCACTGTCAGAGTTCCATGTATGAAGCTCGTGCTTTCATTGGTATACGGATTTTCCAGCTCATCAAACTTCCATTTTCGCTTTATTAGTAGTGCCACTCCTCCTCCCTGTCTCTGTGTCCTTTCTTTTCTTATCACCTGGTACCCCTCTGGAAAGATTGCATTCGAGATCATGCCATTTATTTTAGTTTCCACTATTGCCACTATGTCTGGGTCTGCCTCACTCTTTCTTTTATCTCTTCTGCTTTATTGGCTACCCCATCAGCATTGGTGTACCAAACCTTGAGACTCTTCTTGGAAACTCGGGTGTCAGAGTTCCCCCTTTCACCAGGGGTCTGGGGGGAACTGGGGGGTGTCTGGGGGGCAAGTGGGGGCTGTGGGGGTGAGTGGGGGGTGCTAGGGGGGTGCCTGGGAGTGCCTGGTAGGCGAATGGGGTCTGGGCATTTAGGGGGGTAGGAAGGGCATAATGGGTCTGAAAGTTAGGGGTCTGAATAGCATAGGGGGGTTGAGAAATAGAGTGAGACTGAGAGTCAGATAGAGGTTGAGAGGTTGGGGGGGGAGAGGGATACTGAGGGCAGAGGGCTGAGATGAGAATGGAGCATGGGTGCTGGGAGTGGAAGAGAGGGTGTATTAGTTAGGGGGGAATCGGGGGTAGGTGGGGGTTTTGGGGTAGAAGAGGGGAAGAGGGAGATGGGGGAAGGTGTTAGGGGGTCACAAGGTGAGGGGGTTAAATGTGGGCTGGAGGCGCATAGGAGGGGTGAGGGTTGGGTGGGGTTTGAGGGTGAGTGGAAGAGGGGTGCAGTGGAAGCTGGGATGGAGTAGATGGAATTGAAGTCAATGGGGTAGAAGGGGCAGGGGAGTAGGAAGGGGTAGTTGGGGAGGGGAGATGGGAAGGTGGGTTTGGGGAGGGCATGGCTTGACCCACTGGGGTCGTTGACAGGTGTGATGTAACAGGGGCAGGGGAATCATTGGGGAGGTGCAAATGTGGAAGGGACAGGGGGGTTTGGGGGGGCTGAGGCAGGGGGGAGGTATAGGAGGGCTGAGTTGGGGAGGATGCGACCTGGGAGGTGACCTGGGA
>NW_025555493.1:0-21191 GCF_020424385.1 Procambarus clarkii | reverse complement strand
CCACAACACAGGTCCACTGGGGGCACCGTCGTGGAGGCCGTCAACCACACGTCCAGCAGGTCTGCTGGCAGGTACTGAGCCACCAAGGCTGGTACGGCCACTCCACGAACGATAAAAGGGGTACGCCCTAGACAGGAGTCTCGTGTGATATCACCAATCACCCTCCTGTCCTCAATACCCCAGTGGATTATCGTCTCCAACCGTCGGTCCCGGGTAAATCCTTTCACTGCCACTCCACTGGCAGGCTTAACACACCACAGTGTTCTTCCGGGGGGAACGACGTCACAACAGCTGCAGCAAACTTCACAGTATGGAGACTGGCTGCCTCGGGTAGACTGACTCCACCTTCAACACAGTGGTCCCAGGTCGGCTCTGTAAGCAGACACGTCATCAATAACAGGGACACTAAAACACCACACTTACAGGCTCAGATACTAATACCTGACGTATCCAGTCCATAGATGGCGCTGTCGTCGGAGCACCACCTCACCAGAGGTCAGGAGCGGCGGTGTTGAGCGCTGAACCAGACTGGAAACTGGTCCTCGAGGCCAGTACACGCTGTCCTCACTAGGTGTCGTCGTTCGTTTGGCGGGGGTTTCGGGAGCTGACCCACAGATGGCGTGTTTGTCACTGCTCCGGGCTCGGACGCTGGATCCGGGTTCGTAACACAGACTACTAAGTCTAAACCAGAACTGAAAAATTCGTTGGTATTACCATATTCTGAGGGTCTAGTAAATCTTGCCCCAGCCCTGAAGAACCTTAATATTAATCTTAATGTTCAAAAATGATAATACAGTTAAGTCCATGTTAATTAAGAACTCGCCCTCGTCTGTAGCAGGTTGTGTGTATTCCATCCCTTGTAATGAGTGTGCATGTGTTTACATCGGCCAGACAGGTAAATCTCTTTCCTCGCATTTAAAACAGCATTCATATGGTATTCGTACAGTCCAGCAATCCAGTGCATTGTATTTACATTCCAGTTTATGTAATCATTCTATCACAGCAAAATGTATTGTTAAAAGTAAGGATTTTGTTGAACGAAACGTGATCGAGTCTGTTCTGATCAAACATTGTAACAACAGCCTTAATGTGAGCCCCGGTATGTACAAGTTGGATCTCTATTTAAGCCTCAATATAGCACGATAAAACAATATAGCAATCATTTAACACATATGGCACTTGAAGATATTAATAGGAGCTGCCTCGTATGGGCCAATAGGCCTTCTGCAGTTACCTTCTTTCTTATAATATCTTTCCTCCACTTATTTTTGGTGGTCAGGTAATCTGCCCAAGCAGATATAAAGGTCTGATCAGCAATGTTTTCTTACCTTCATTCTACTTTGCTCTGATGAAAGCGAATTAGCCAAAAACGCGTTAAGCATTTTCTATTTTTCACATGTGGTTATTCGCCATATATATATATATATATATATATATATATATATATATATATATATATATATATATATATATATATATATATATATATATATATATATATATATATATATATATATATATATATTATATATATATATATATATATATATATATATATATATATATATATATATATATATATATATATATATATATATATATATAATATATATATATATATATATATATATATAATCTTGTAATCTACGTTATTTGATTCTTGTAATTATTTGATATTTGTAATCTTGTAATTTGTTATCTACGTTAAAATTTGTAAATAATCTAATAAGATTACAAATTCTTGAGGCAATTCACATAAGAATAGAGCGACCTACCATGAACACCCAAATCACGGAACTATTTACTCTACCCACCATGCGAGTAAGGACAAGACAAGAACATATCGATGCCAACAAAGAAGACAATGTCCAACATAATAGGCCAATTACACTGGATTATTCTTTGTGTTTAGATAGGAGCTGCCTCGTATGGGCCAACAAGCCTTCTGCAGCCTCTATGTTTCACCTCACACATATATATATATATATATATATATATATATATATATATATATATATATATATATATATATATATATATATATATATATATATATATATATATATATATATATATATATATATATATTATTAAATATGACCGAAAAAGTAAGATTAATAATTCTAACACGAATTTTCTCAATCTTTCGTACATTACGCTTCACTGTTGGAGGTAAATCAAAAATTAATTCTCCAAAATTCATTTTTATTTCTAGTCTGACGCGACACGGGCGCGTTTCGTAAAACTTATTACATTTTCAAAGACTTTAGTTCACAAATACACAACTGAATAGAACTTACGTATCTCCGATTTTATATCTACATTTGAGTGAGGTGGGAGGGGTGATGTGGCATTAACACAAGACAGAACAAGAGGGGATATTAATAGGGTATTAAAAGTATCAACACAAGACAGAACACAAACAATGGGTATTGAATAGAAGTGTTTGTAGAAAGCCTATTGGTCCATATTTCTTGATGCTTCTATATTGGAGCGGAGTCTTGAGGTGGGTAGAATATAGTTGTGCAATAATTGGCTGTTGATTGCTGATGTTGACTTCTTGATGTGTAGTGCCTCGCAAACGTCAAGCCGCCTGCTATCGCTGTATCTATCGATGATTTCTGTGTTGTTTACTAGGATTTCTCTGGCGATGGTTTGGTTGTGGGAAGAGATTATATGTTCCTTAATGGAGCCCTGTTGCTTATGCATCGTTAAACGCCTAGAAAGAGATGTTGTTGTCTTGCCTATATACTGGGTTTTTTGGAGCTTACAGTCCCCAAGTGGGCATTTGAAGGCATAGACAACATTAGTCTCTTTTAAAGCGTTCTGTTTTGTGTCTGGAGAGTTTCTCATGAGTAGGCTGGCCGTTTTTCTGGTGTTATAGTAAATCGTCAGTTGTATCCTCTGATTTTTGTCTGTAGGGATAACGTTTCTATTAACAATATCTTTCAGGACCCTTTCCTCCGTTTTATGAGCTGTGGAAAAGAAGTTCCTGTAAAATAGTCTAATAGGGGGTATAGGTGTTGTGTTAGTTGTCTCTTCAGAGGTTGCATAGCTTTTCACTTTCCTTCTTATGATGTCTTCGACGAAACCATTGGAGAAGCCGTTATTGACTAGGACCTGCCTTACCCTACAGAGTTCTTCGTCGACTTGCTTCCATTCTGAGCTGTGGCTGAGAGCACGGTCGACATATGCGTTAACAACACTCCTCTTGTACCTGTCAGGGCAGTCGCTGTTGGCATTTAGGCACATTCCTATGTTTGTTTCCTTAGTGTAGACTGCAGTGTGGAAACCTCCCTTTTCCATGACTGTTACATCTAGAATGGGCAGCTTCCCATCCTTTTCCATCTCGTAAGTGAAACGCAGCACGGAGCTCTGCTCAAATGCCTCCTTCAGCTCCTGCAGATGTCTGACATCAGGTACCTGTGTAAAAATGTCGTCAACATACCTGCAGTATATGGCCGGTTTCAAGTTCATGTCGACTAAGACTTTTTGCTCGATGGTACCCATATAGAAGTTTGCAAACAGGACACCTAGGGGAGAACCCATGGCGACCCCATCTACTTGCTTATACATGTGCCCATCCGGGCTCAAGAAGGGTGCCTCTTTAGTACAAGCTTGGAGTAGTTTCCTCAGAATATTTTCTGGTATGTCAAGAGGAGTACAGGCTGGATCACGATACACTCTGTCGGCTATCATTCCGATTGTCTCGTCCACAGGTACGTTGGTAAACAACGATTCTACGTCCAACGAGGCTCTTATCCCTGTGGCCCGTGTGCCCCGCAGTAAGTCAACAAATTCCTTTGGAGACTTCAGGCTGAAGGCGCAAGGAACATAAGAAGTCAGCAGGCCGTTGAGTCGCTTCGCCAGTCTGTACGTGGGTGTGGGTATCTGGCTAATGATTGGCCGAAGTGGGTTTCCAGGCTTGTGTGTCTTGACATTTTCGTACGCATATCCAGGTTTATATTCCCCAATGATCTTTGGCAGGTGGAGTCCGGATTTCTTGGCGTTCACAGTTTCGATCAGTTTGTTGACCATTGCTTTTAATTCGGCTGTAGTGTCCTTCGTTACCCTTTGGAACTTAGTTTGGTCAGAGAGTATGATGTTCATTTTCGCCAGATATTCGTCTTTTTTAAGAATGACATATATTGGCGACTTGTCACCTCTCCTGACAACTATCTCCTTGTTCTCACGAAGGCTTTTAGCTGCCGCTTTAAGCTCGGGGGGACAGTATGGTGCTTCTGTAGTTGCCTCGATTCTTTCCTCCTTCTGCAATAAGTTCTGCTTGTAAGGTATCTTTGGTAGTGACCTTCTTTTGTGTCTCGAGGTCGAATATGTCGTCCAACAGAATTTCCAACTCTACTTTCCGGGCCATCTCACTCGGTCTGGACATAACATGACAGTTTATGCCCAGATTTAGGAGAGTGACTTGGTCCTCAGTGAGGTTAATTCCTGCAAGGTTCAGGAAGCCATCTCTTGGTCGTGGAATTGCCATAGGTCCTCCATATAATGTTGTTAGTTTCTTGATAATCCTTGTTTCAGTGCTGAGGTGATGTTGGTCTGTGAGGATGTCGAGGTGTTGTTCAATGCGGGTACGGATACTATGGTCGATGTTGCTATTTCTCCACTCGTTTGTAGCATGAAGTAGTTGCGTTTTGTTGTCTTTGATTTCATTCTCTGCCTTGTATATCTGATCACGAATCAGATCCTGGCGATATTTTATCGTGAAGGCTTGATTCCTTGCTGCTGGGTCGTGCGCTTTAATATTAGTATATTTTGGTAGCAGTCTTTCCTGTAGACATATATTATTAAATATGACCGAAAAAGTAAGATTAATAATTCTAACACGAATTTTCTCAATCTTTCGTACATAAACTGTCATGTTATGTCCAGACCGAGTGAGATGGCCCGGAAAGTAGAGTTGGAAATTCTGTTGGACGACATATTCGACCTCGAGACACAAAAGAAGGTCACTACCAAAGATACCTTACAAGCAGAACTTATTGCAGAAGGAGGAAAGAATCGAGGCAACTACAGAAGCACCATACTGTCCCCCGAGCTTAAAGCGGCAGCTAAAAGCCTTCGTGAGAACAAGGAGATAGTTGTCAGGAGAGGTGACAAGTCGCCAATATATGTCATTCTTAAAAAAGACGAATATCTGGCGAAAATGAACATCATACTCTCTGACCAAACTAAGTTCCAAAGGGTAACGAAGGACACTACAGCCGAATTAAAAGCAAAGGTCAACAAACTGATCGAAACTGTGAACGCCAAGAAATCCGGACTCCACCTGCCAAAGATCACTGGGGAATATAAACCTGGATATGCGTATGGAAATGTCAAGACGCACAAGCCTGGAAACCCACTTCGGCCAATCATTAGCCAGATACCCACACCCACGTACAGACTGGCGAAGCGACTCAACGGCCTGCTGACTCCTTATGTTCCTTGCGCCATCAGCCTGAAGTCTCCAAAGGAATTTGTTGACTTACTGCGGGGCACACGGGCCACAGGGATAAGAGCCTCGTTGGACGTAGAATCGTTGTTTACCAACGTACCTGTGGACGAGACAATCGGAATGATAGCCGACAGAGTGTATCGTGATCCAGCCAGTACTCCTCTTGACATACCAGAAAATATTCTGAGGAAACTACTCCAAGCTTGTACTAAAGAGGCACCCTTCTTGAGCCCGGATGGGCACATGTATAAGCAAGTAGATGGGGTCGCCATGGGTTCTCCCCTAGGTGTCCTGTTTGCAAACTTCTATATGGGTACCATCGAGCAAAAAGTCTTAGTCGACATGAACTTGAAACCGGCCATATACTGCAGGTATGTTGACGACATTTTTACACAGGTACCTGATGTCAGACATCTGCAGGAACTGAAGGAGGCATATGAGCAGAGCTCCGTGCTGCGTTTCACTTACGAGATGGAAAAGGATGGGAAGCTGCCCTTTCTAGATGTAACAGTCATGGAAAAGGGCGGAGGTTTCCACACTGCAGTCTACACTAAGGAAACAAACATAGGAATGTGCCTAAATGCCAACAGCAACTGCCCTGACAGGTACAAGAGGAGTGTTGTTAACGCATATGTCGACCGTGCTCTCAGCCACAGCTCAGAATGGAAGCAAGTCGACGAAGAACTCTGTAGGGTAAGGCCGGTCCTAGTCAATAACGGCTTCTCCAATGGTTTCGTCGAAGACATCATAAGAAGGAAAGTGAAAAGCCATGCAACCTCTGAAGAGACAACTAACACAACACCTATACCCCCTATTAGACTATTTTACAGGAACTTCTTTTCCACAGCTCATAAAACGGAGGAAAGGGTCCTGAAAGATATTGTTAATAGAAACGTTATCCCTACAGACAAAAATCAGAGGATACAACTGACGATTTACTATAAAACCAGAAAAACGGCCAGCCTACTCATGAGAAACTCTCCAGACACAAAACAGAACGCTTTAAAAGAGACTAACGTTGTCTATGCCTTCAAATGCCCACTTGGGGACTGTAAGCTCCAAAAAACCCAGTATATAGGCAAGACAACAACATCTCTTTCTAGGCGTTTAACGATGCATAAGCAACAGGGCTCCATTAAGGAACATATAATCTCTTCCCACAACCAAACCATCGCCAGAGAAATCCTAGTAAACAACACAGAAATCATCGATAGATACAGCGATAGCAGGCGGCTTGACGTTTGCGAGGCACTACACATCAAGAAGTCAACACCAGCAATCAACAGCCAATTATTGCACAACTATATTCTACCCACCTCAAGACTCCGCTCCAATATAGAAGCATCAAGAAATATGGACCAATAGGCTTTCTACAAACACTTCTATTCAATACCCATTGCTTGTGTTCTGTCTTGTGTTGATACTTTTAATACCCTATTAATATCCCCTCTTGTTCTGTCTTGTGTTAATGCCACATCACCCCTCGCACCTCACTCAAATGTAGATATAAAATCGGAGATACGTAAGTTCTATTCAGTTGTGTATTTGTGAACTAAAGTCTTTGAAAATGTAATAAGTTTTACGAAACGCGCCCGTGTCGCGTCAGACTAGAAATAAAAATGAATTTTGGAGAATTAATTTTTGATTTACCTCCAACAGTGAAGCGTAATGTACGAAAGATTGAGAAAATTCGTGTTAGAATTATTAATCTTACTTTTTCGGTCATATTTAATAATATATGTCTACAGGAAAGACTGCTACCAAAATGTGTATATATATATATATATATATATATATATATATATATATATATATATATATATATATATATATATATATATATATATATATATATATATATATATATATATATATATATATATATATATATATATATATATATATAATGTCGTACCTAGTAGCCAGAACGCACTTCTCAGCCTACTATGCAAGGCCCGATTTGCCTAATAAGCCAAGTTTTCCTGAATTAATATATTTTCTCTAATTTTTTTCTTATGAAATGATAAAGTTACCCATTTCATTATGTATTAGGTCAATTTTTTTATTGGAGTTAAAATTAACGTAGATATATGACCGAACCTAACCAACCCTACCTAACCTAACCTAACCTATCTTTATAGGTTAGGTTAGGTTAGGTTAGGTAGTCGAAAAACAACTAATTCATGAAAACTTGGATTATTAGGCAAATCGGGCCTTGCATAGTAGGCTAAGAAGTTCGTTCTGGCTATTAGGTACGACATATATATATATATATATATATATATATATATATATATATATATATATATATATATATATATATATATATTATTAAATATGACCGAAAAAGTAAGATTAATAATTCTAACACGAATTTTCTCAATCTTTCGTACATTTCGTTTCACTGTTGGAGGTAAATCAAAAATCAAATCTCCAAAATTCATTTTTATTTCTAGTCTGACGCGACACGAGCGGGTTTCGTAAAACTTATTACATTTTCAAAGACTTTAGTTCACAAATACACAACTGAATAGAACTTACGCATCTCCGTTTTTATATCTACATTTGAGTGAGGTGGAAGGGGTGATGTGGCTTTAACACAAGACAGAACAAGATGTGGTATTAATAGGGTATTAATTTCATCAACACAAGACAGAACAAGAGTATTAATAGGGTATTAATTTCATCAACACAAGACAGAACACGAAACAATGGATATTGAATAGAAGTGTTTGTAGAAAGCCTATTGGTCCATATTTCTTGATGCTTCTATATTGGAGCGGAGTCATAATCCTTAATGGAGCCCTGTAGCTTATGCATAAGCAACAGGGCTCCATTAAGGAACATATAATCTCTTCCCACAACCAAACCATCGCCAGAGAAATCCTAGTAAACAACACAGAAATCATCGATAGATACAGCGATAGCAGGCGGCTTGACGTTTGCGAGGCACTACACATCAAGAAGTCAACACCAGCAATCAACAGCCAATTATTGCACAACTATATTCTACCCACCTCAAGACTCCGCTCCAATATAGAAGCATCAAGAAATATGGACCAATAGGCTTTCTACAAACACTTCTATTCAATACCCATTGTTTCGTGTTCTGTCTTGTGTTGATACTATTAATACCCTATTAATTATCCCTATTAATACCACATCTTGTTCTGTCTTGTGTTAATGCCACATCACCCCTTCCACCTCACTCAAATGTAGATATAAAATCGGAGATACGTAAGTTCTATTCAGTTGTGTATTTGTGAACTAAAGTCTTTGAAAATGTAATAAGTTTTACGAAACGCGCCCGTGTCGCGTCAGACTAGAAATAAAAATGAATTTTGGAGAATTAATTTTTGATTTACCTCCAACAGTGAAACGTAATGTACGAAAGATTGAGAAAATTCGTGTTAGAATTATTAATCTTACTTTTTCGGTCATATTTAATAATATATGTCTACAGGAAAGACTGCTACCAAAATATATATATATATATATATATATATATATATATATATATATATATATATATATATATATATATATATATATATATATATATATATATATATAGGGAAGGGAGTACCACCTCTAGCTGGAAGAAGGGGGACCCATAGCCTCGGAGGAAACCACACATAACGCATTAGAGGGAATGTTTAGATCCCCTCCAATACAGTTTCTGTGTGCTTTTCTCCTACCACCCCCTTCCTTTTTTATTTTTTGTACTTTATTATGCATTTGATGGTTACAAGATATACATGGGATATACATATATTTATATATATATATATATATATATATATATATATATATATATATATATATATATATATATATATATATATATATATATATATATATATATATATATATATATATATATATATATATATATATATTTATACCCAGCACCTGACCCAGTGCAGGTATAAAATCAACTAATATATATATATGTGTATATATATATATGTATATATATGTGTATATATATGTGTGTATATATATGTATATATATATATATACACATATATATGAATTAATGTTTTTTCGACTACCTAACCTAACTTTTTCGGCTACCTAACCTAACCTAACCTATAAAGATAGGTTAGGTTCGATTCGGTCATATATCTAGGTTAATTTTAACGTCAATAAAAAAAAATTGACCTCATACATAATGAAATGTGTAGCTTCATCATTTCATAAGAAAAAAGTTAGAGAAAATATATTCATTCAGGAAAACTTGGCTTATTAGGCAAATCGGGCCTTGCATAGTAGGCTGAGAAGTGCGTTCTGGGGCCGGATTCAGGAAGGTACTTACGAAGGTTTTTCCTCTTAGCTAAGAGCGTTTTCCGTCTTAGCGCCTTCGTGGCGGCTACGTCCGTATTCAATTAACTACCCTAAGTGGAAAAACCTTCGTAAGTTCATTCCGGGATTTAAGTGTGGTTTCGACCACTCGTAGCTTTACGTAAACTGGATATAAGTCATTTTTTCTTTACTACATAACACTGGGATCGATTTATATTGGAACATGACCAAAATATTATAGCTGGTGAATCTAGTGAAGAGTAGTCCTTCGTGTTAGTTATATATGCATTCTCTGCTTGAAACTTGAAGTAAATATGTGTTTGATGATAGTAGAATTAGTTTTATAATAGCAAGATATTATACCAGTAGTTATTAAGTAAATAAACACTGGTGAACATGAAATATGAGAGAAGGTGATGAGCCCTGCCTGATGGGATCATTTACTATCACCAAATGCCCCTGTTCACCTGGTAGTAAGGGTGTACCTTAGCTATACATACCTATTTCTAATTTATTTAGTTTGGTTTTATTTTGAAATTAAATCTGGGTGAGACATAAAAATATGCTGCACAAATGATGTTAGGTAAGTAAAAGGGTAAAAATGTCAAAAACTTTATTCATTGAATACTTAAAGCTATAATTATGACTATATAGACTATTAAAAAAGAGAGAGGGAAGTAGGGGTCCAAGACCTCTTCCTGTTATACAATTTGGGTGTGGAACAAGTAATTATCAAAAGAAGGCACCATGCTGGGAAGGCTATGTAGCAGTAAGGCAGTGAGGTGAGGCAGCTACTTATTTGAGAAATGCTTATTTTATTTACCTTATAAGCTGAGGCAACTTATTTTATTTGAGGAATACTCAGCTGATTCCTCTACATTTAGCATGGAACAAATTTGTGTCCAAGACCTCTTCCTGTTACTCAATTTGGCTGTGTGTAACCAAACTAGAAGTGCTCTACAAATCAAGGGACCCAGAATGTGGAATGACCTCCCGAATCATGTCAAAGGCTGTACCTCTCTCAACCAGTTTAAGAGTTAAACCAAGTACTGCCTAATTAACTCCATGTAACCTAACTTACTTCCTAAATGTCAACCCATGTCTTGCTATTTTTTAAACAACGCTGTTCACCAACATGTGCAATTGCTGATTTATGCTATGTTAACCCCCTTTTTGTATTTTTTATTCCTTCTTTCAACACAATTTATACCTAATCCCGATTACTATTAAATTTTAGTCTGTGTTTTTTCCCCCCACACCTTGCCCAAAATGCTATGAGTATTAGTGGCTTTAGGTATTGTATGTACTAGCTCTGCCTATAAATCCAACATTATGTTTGTAAATCAACTGTATGTACTTTTCCTGAATAAAATGTATTTATTATTTATTTTTTAATCAGTAAGTATTAAAAGAAGGCACCAAGCTGGGAAGGCTATGTAGCACCATTGTGTGTAACAATAAACCAAATTTTTTTTAACAAATAATGCACCTGTATGGGAAAACAAATCCTGTCAGCTGTAAAAATATTGATGCAGTTATTTAAATGAAAAATATAATGAAAGAAATATTACTGGTTTATTTTTATCCTATCTTTTTGTACTGTACAGTATATCCAAGGAAGTGAAAAATTGAGACATAATGCACAATTTAATGAATGATTAGCATGGATTAGCAGTTCAAAAGAAATATGACTTGTATTACATATCAACATGAGATCTTAATGATCCATGGTCAACATGATTTAATAAGGATAATACAGTACTGTATTTGTAATAATACAAACTATAATTTAAAATCTTTATTACTGATTTTTTTTATTAAGAAGATTAGGTATACACAGCAATGTGCTGCTTCCCTATTCTATATGGAATATTACACAGTGTAGATAAAAAACTAGCTATAAGTTTACCTAATACTCCCATCTCACAGGATGGTTAGACATACTGTACATGGAATCAATTTAGAAAATACCAGCCTCAATACAAAAAACAAATCAACTCTGACTAAACAACTCTAAGCAATTTTCACAAGAGGTAAGCACTGAATCATGGAAACATTATATTATAATTACTCTTACCAGTTTCTACAAAACTCCTCTCAAACAATGTATTTTTAAACATGTTTAGGTATACACAGCAATGTGCTGCTTCCCTATTCTGTATAAAGGACCACACAGTGTAGATAAAAAACCAGCTACAAGCTCACCCAACATCCTCACCTCACAGGATGGCCAGTCATACATGGAATTAGGAGAGAACAAAATACTTATTGCTGATCTATTAGCTTCCACTGGCAAAATCTGGGTGCAGCACAAGAATATCTTCCAATATTCCTGAGTGTATGAAGTAATTACAGAGCTCAAAATACCTTATACCATTTGGTATGAAGTCACTGATAACAGGACAATCACAGATATAGTGTTGGAGAGTATGTTCTCTCAAGTAGGACTGAAAACAGATGTTTTTTTTCCACCAAGAGGGCTATAAACTCATGGAAGCGCCTACCCGCTGAAGCCGTAAATGCCAAATTCCAGCTAAAAAATATCATTAAGACAATTGGCGGGCCCTTTAACAAGCCGCCGGCTTTCTGTCCTCTTCGAGGTCACTAGATAGTTAGTGGCACTTGGGTAAATTCAGTAAATATATACAATAATTGTCAGCGCATCTTCCGAGCAACAAGGACAGCTACACAGTATCTCTTAGAATTACGTAGGTAAGCAACAAATGTAACATATTTGTTTACTACAATGTCCGTGCTGGCTGTAGAAGTTGAAAAAACATTGTTTTACTTCGAAATATACTAATTTTATAAGAAAATTCGACGTAAATAGGAGGCAGTAGAGCTCTGATAAGCCAGCGCTAAATCTTCAATATGAAGAATGTTGCTGCTCTCTGATTGGCCAAACGAAACACAGTAGTGACCTCTATCGGCACGCAGGTAAGCCAACAATTTTCTTCCTAAGTATACCTTATTGAATCGCACCTAAGCATCTTCTTAGGGCGCACTTAGGAACCTTCGTAGCAAACCCACTTACGAAGAAATACACAGAGCTTCCTGAATCTAGGTCCTGGCTACTAGGTACGACACACACACACACACACACACACATATATATATATATACAGTGTGTCCTCACTTGAACGAACTATATGGGGCGAAGCCGATTCGTTCCAGTGCGGAATTCGTTCCATCCGTCCGGCCCCAACAACCTTCTTAATTTTTTTTTTTTTAAACATATGCCAGGACACAGTTTGTTTCTTCGTTGTGTGGTGCTTCATTATAATATCTTTCATGCTCTTTTGGTGTCAATAATAATCTGAGATGCGAGAATCACCATCCCCCCACACCATCCTCCACACCTCCCACACCATCCCCCACACACCCCGACACCATCCTCCACACCACCCACACCATCCCCCACACCACCACCCACACCATCCCCCACACCACCGACACCATCCTCCACACCACCCACACCATCCTCCACACCATCCCCCACACCATCCGCCACATCCCCACACCATCCCCACACTACCTACACCATCCCCCACACCCCACACCATCCTCCACACCACCTACACCATCCTCCACACCACCCACACCATCCTCCACATCATAACCCACACCATCCCCCACACCATCCCCAACACCACCCACACCATCCCCAACACCACTAACACCATCCCCAACACCACCCACACCATCCCCAACACCACCCACACCATCCCCAACACCACCCACACCATCCCCAACACCATTCGCCCCCCACCACCCACACCACCACCCACACACCCCACACCATCCCCACACACACCCACATCATCCCCCACACACCCACACCACCCACATCATCCCCCCACACCACCCACCCACACCATCCCCCACACCATCCATGGGGTGTATTGAAGCAGCAGGCTTGGAAGCGTCTCAACTCGCCCGACAAAAAAAAAAATGATGGGTTGACAGGTCTCCTCCAGGACCCCCCCCCCAACCCCCCCAGGTACCCGGCCATACACACCACCACAATGCCAAGTCAGCTATTGTTTTCTACAGGAAACAATAAAACATGTTAATGATTAATAATGTATATTAATTAACATATTTTGGCATAAATATTTTACAGCTAAGATTGAGATTTATAAGAGTATGAATGAGAGGTTTGGCAGCCATGCGTGGTCAGCACCCTTCTCTCTCCACTTCCACCTCCCCTGACAACACCTTCCACCACTGACACCGCCTGCCTCCCCTGACACCACCTGCCTCCCCTGACCCCACCTGCCTCCCTGACCCCACCTGCCTCCCCTGACCCCACCTGCCTCCCCTGACACCACCTGCCTCCCCTGACACCACCTGCCTCCCCTGACCCCACCTGCCTCCCCTGACCCCACCTGCCTCCCCTGACCCCCACCTGCCTCCCCTGACACCACCTGCCTTCCCTGACACCACCTGCCTCCCCTGACACCACCTGCCTCCCCTGACACCACCTGCCTCCCCTGACACCACCTGCCTCCCCTGACACCACCTGCCGTCCCTGACACCACCTGCCGTCCCTGACACCACCTGCCTCCCCTGACACCACCTGCCGTCCCTGACACCACCTGCCGTCCCTGACACCACCTGCCTCCCCTGACACCACCTGCCTCCCCTGACACCACCTGCCTCCCCTGACCCCACCTGCCTCCCCTGACACCACCTGCCTCCCCTGACACCACCTGCCTCCCCTGACACCACCTGCCTCCCCTGACACCACCTGCCTCCCCTGACACCGCCTGCCTCCCCTGACACCGCCTGCCTCCCCTGACACCGCCTGCCTCCCCTGACACCACCTGCCTCCCCTGACACCACCTGCCTCCCCTGACACCGCCTGCCTCCCCTGACACCACCTGCCTCCCCTGACACCGCCTGCCTCCCCTGACACCGCCTGCCTCCCCTAACACCACCTGCCTCCCCTGACCCCACCTGCCTCCCCTGACACCACCTGCTTCCCCCGACACCACCTGCCTCCCCTGACACCGCCTGCCTCCCCTGACACCACCACAAATGATGCCAGCCACCTCACCAAGGCCTAACGTTCACACGACCTGTGCTTGTTTTATTGGCCTACTCAAAATTTATTCTAAATAGGTATTAGTACAGTACGTAGGTTGTTAGAGGGAGGGAGGGAGGGATCCAGGAAACAACCCCCCCCCCTCCCACCCCCCACCCCCCCAATGGCTCAGGGAGCGACCGGCCGGCCATACAATGCTAGCTGTTATCTACACCCCAATTGTATTAAAAATTCTGTGAAAAGGAAATGTGTTCAAACTGTTTAAAATATGTACTGTATATATCACAATTTTCACCATTATTATTGCTCCAATATGATGTTTTTCTAATAAAAAGGCTATTTTCAGTGTAGATAATGTGATAATTATCATTAAATTGACTCTTGGCATCTGACGACGAGAGGAGAGTGAGGTAGTGCGTGGTCTCTGTGGTCAGGTGCAGGAAGGAGGGCGGGGGAGCATGGAGGCGTCACGTGTTGCCTCTACTGACACACCACTTGCCTCCTGACAACAACTCTCTCACCAATGCCCCCCTGACACCATTTTATCACCATTTCAGCTGGTTGTCAGCTGCCTGGCTGACAACCTGCCTCCTATGAGAATACATAACTTTACACCACCTGCCCCCTAACAAAAGACCTTAACTACTGACACCACTTGCCTCCTGGCAACAACAACTCTCACCAATGCCCCCTGACACCATTTTATCACCATTTTTATCACCATTTCTCCCTAGAAACAATGGGTAAGGATAATAAAACACTACATAACTGTTTACACTCTGGCGAATCATAGTTGATGACAGCCAGCTCCGACGCTCGGCCTCGGTGACCGCTTGGACGAACATTCCTCACTTAATCGAACATTTGTATGTTCCACTGAACATTTGGTTCCGAATTCAATTTGTTCGGCTCTTCCGGGAATTCGATAGAGCGGGGTTCGTTAGACTGAGGAAGCACTGTACTTATATATATACATGTGTATATATATATATATATATATATATAATATATATATATACATATATTTATGTCGTACCTAGTAGCCAGAACGCACTTCTCAGCCTACTATGCAAGGCCCGATTTGCCTAACATGCCAAGTTTTCGTGAATTAATATATTTTCTCAAATTTTTTTCTTATGAAATGATAAAAGCTACCTATTTTATTATGTATGATGTTAATTTTTTTTATTGGAGTTAAAATTAACATAGATATATGACCAAACCTAACCAACCCTACCTAACCTAACCTAACCTATCTCTATAGATTAGGTTAGGTTAGGTAGCCGAAAAAGTTACGCTAGGTTAGGTTAGGTAGGTTAGGTAGTCGAAAAATAATTAATTCATGAAAACTTGGCTTATTAGGCAAATCGGGCCTTGCATAGTAGGCTGAGAAGTGCGTTCTGGCTACTAGGTACGACATATATATATATATATATATATATATATATATATATATATATATATATATATATATATATATATATATATATATATATATATATATATATGTGTCGTACCTAATAGCCAGAACGCACTTCTCAGCCTACTATTCAAGGCCCGATTTGCCTAATAAGCCAAGTTTTCATGAATTAATGTTTTTTCGTCTACCTAACCTACCTAACCTAACCTAACCTAGCTTTTTTTGGCTACCTAACCTAACCTTACCTATAAATATAGGTTAGGTTAGGTTAGGTAGGGTTGGTTAGGTTCGGTCATATATCTACGTTAATTTTAACTCCAATAAAAAAAAATTGACCTCATACATAGAGAAAGGGTTGCTTTATCATTTCATAAGAAAACAATTATAGTAAATATATTATTTCAGGAAAACTTGGCTTATTAGGCAAATCGGGCCTTGAATAGTAGGCTGAGAAGTGAGTTCTGGCTACTAGGTACGACATATATATATATATATATATATATATATATATATTATATATATATATATATATATATAGATATATATATATATATATATATATATATATTATATATATATATATATATATATATTATATATATATATATATATATATATAATATATATATATATATATATATATATATATATATATATATATATGCGAACAAGCCTGAATGGTCCCCAGGACATGTGTTTTTGTGTTCCTCACGTGTGCCCCAAAGAATGAGGTGATTTGGTAAAATGCTATGCCCAAGATTACTATCTGAGTGCCGGCGGTGGGGTGGTTCAAATAGCCTCGGCTATCACCTCATTATGTCCGGTCGTGATGGTCAAGTGGATTAAGGCGTCTTGTACATACTAGTTGCGTTGCTTCTGGGAGTATGGGTTCGAGTCACTTCTGGGGTGTGAGTTTTCAGTTATATATATATATATATATATATATATACGTGGAAGAGGCCGGAAGTGCCTACTGTGTACCATCTATGTGAAAACTTATCAAAACAGGTGGGTTGGCAGTGTGGAGTCATGGATGCTGGAGTGAGGGGCCAGGATGGACCCTGCAGGCCTCCCATAGTGAGGGGAGGTGGGGGGTGAGTGAGGGGTGTTGTGTGGTCAGGAGAGAGAGGTGGGGGTTACGCGTGTGCCAAATAGTGTTTTGTGTTTTTCTTTTTTGAAAGTTTTGTTGAACAAGTTACGTTGTCAGCGATAATTGGCGCAACATATCTATCATACTGTTAGTACATCACACGTGCAGTGAGTCAGATTACAAGTGTGTGATTCATTCATTATTGTGCAGTGATATACCGGGGCATTATACCAGTGTTAGTGTCGCCCTGACCCCCGCCCCCACCCAGCGCCCAGGCCGGGAAGTACCTGCTCTCCCCCTCCTTCCCCACCCCACCACTTCGCCTCCCCACCTACGAGGCCACCTTGCCACCTGCCCATAGAAGCCGGGAGGCTCCCATGTGTGTCTACGCCACCCACCCACCCAATGTATACCCACATATTGTGTAGTGGGTGTATACCCACACTTTGTATAGAGGTGGTATATGTATTACCACTCATCTGAGTAGTGAGTGCCACGGCCAGCTGACTATCCCCCCCAGCCTCCATCGCCGCCCACCCTCCAGTCTCCACCCGCTGTCCACCCTCCCGCCCAGCGCCCGCCCATGTCGCAGCTCTCAACAGATAGCCAGGCTTCTCCAAGCCAAGATGAGCCATCAGGCAGGGGTAGACACGGTAGATGTCAGACGTGTGACAGGGTATGCTATATCCGGTTGAGGGACGATTATGTGCGCATTCATTCCAACAACGGAGCCAGGTGTTTGGGTTCTGGGCGCCCTCCCAGGGAGAACACCAATCAACAGCCCACACCGCCCGTAAGACAAAACACCTCCCAGACCTTCATTCCCATAGAAAATTTATTAGAAGCTATCAAAGCAACATCGGCCAGAACCTTGCAGCACATCCCTAAAGCAGCCCACCCCCATGCAGCAGCCAAATTATCTGCCCTCCTGAGAAAGGTCAACGACTCTCCTGGAACGACCCAAGCATGGCACAACCTCCTAATGTTTGGCAACATATGTCTAGCCACCCCTGCAAGGAGAGACAAAACCTTAGCAGCCTCAGTCATCAAAGCTATAAATGATTTTCCCAGGGAGGACAATCAGGTGCGCATTCCCACTCGCGCGAGAAACACCCACGGCAGGAAGAGCAACAGTGGCATATCCGAGACATCAAAAATCAGAACATCAGTCACCAAGAAAATAGAAGAAGGAAACACTATTGGCGCAATACGAGTCATCACCAGTGAGGACTCAATTGCCGACAGAGATGCCGCAACAGCTCAAGCCCTAAGGGAGAAACACCCACCCAGGGCTCCGCGTGAGGACGACATTGTACAAGTGGGGGCTACCGGAGCAGAACCTCTCTGGGTGGCTGAATCTGTGGTCCATAAAGCAGCCATGTCCTTCCCTACAGGATCAGCAGGTGGGTTCACAGGACTAAAACCCAACCACCTCAAGCAAATGCTCAACCCTGCACTTGGTGACATTGCAAAGAACCTCTTGGTGGAACTAACCAGATTCACCAACACATGTCTAGCTGGCAACATACCAGCGTCCATAAGACCTATCTTTTTTGGAGCATCTCTCTGTGCTCTAAAGAAAAAGGATGGAGGGATCAGGCCAATAGCTGTGGGCAATTCTCTCCGGCGTCTCGTCGCAAAGGTAGCTGCAAGAACAGTTAGTGACGCAGCGGCCAACATGCTGAAGCCAAAACAGCTCGGGTTTGGCATTCCACAAGGGTGTGAGGCGGCAGCCCATGCAGCTCGAGCCTTCATCGCCAACATCACAGACGAAAAGGCCCTTATCAAGCTAGATTTCAAAAATGCCTTCAATTTGGTGCGGAGGGATGCTGTACTCCATGCGGTTCATAGTCATTTCCCTTCCCTCTACCCATTTGTACATTCATGCCACAGTATGGATCTTAAGCTACTTTTTGGCGAACATGAAATTGACTCGCGAGAAGGCGTCCAACAGGGTGACCCCCTTGCTCCTCTCCTTTTCTGCTTAGTCATCAAACAAGTCACAGAGGTCCTGTCCAGCGAGCGTAACATCTGGTTCTTGGATGATGGTACCCTAGCTGGTTCCCAAGACTCCCTCCTGGAGGACATCAGAAAAATCCAGGAGCAAGGTGCAGTTTTAGGCCTCACCCTGAACCCTTCTAAATGTGAAATAATATGTTCCAACCAGGGCATCGTAGAGAGAATAGAGGGTCTTCTGCCAAACATCAATAAAACTAAACCTGAAGACAGCACACTCCTAGGAGCTCCCCTGGGGTTGAAAGCCATCGATGAGGTCCTTGATAAGAAAATCGCCGACCTTAAGAGGATGGATGGGAGGATTAAGGATATTGATGCTCATGATGCACTCTACCTCATCACCAGATGTCTGTCCCTCCCCAGGTTAACCTACTTTCTGAGGTGTTCACCATCTTACAGTAGCCAAAAACTAAGTGAGTATGACCGGTTACTGAAATCAATGCTAGAAAAAGCCCTTAACCTCTCTCTCGATGACCTACAGTGGAAACAAGCCTCTCTTCCCGTAAGACTTGGGGGCCTCGGAGTTCGAACAGCAACGCAAATCGCTGTTCCAGCCTTCCTGTCCTCCTTATCAGCATCTGACGACCTTGTGAAGGAAATTCTACCTGCCCACTTACATCAGCTGGCAGGTGTACATGATCCCAATTTTACACGCTGTGCCACAGAGTGGGCCTCTCGTGCAGGCCAATCACCTCAACCACCATCCCCAAAAGCCCACAAGCAATCCAGCTGGGATGGCCCCATTGTAGACCAAGTTGCTGCAGAGTGCCTGGGTGCTGCAACAACACAACACGACATTGCTCGCCTCACAGCAGTAGCAGCACCATATGCAGGGGATTTCCTGTTAGCAACCCCAATGTCGGCAACTGGCACGCGTCTCACACCACACGCCCTCCGAATTGCTTTGGCCCTTCGCCTTTGTTGGGGTTTTTCTCCTCTCTATTATTCTCTACCCTTACTCTGGGGTGAGCAATAGTTATGCTCAAGGTAACTCACCGTAGCCCTGCGGGTCTTCCCTCGATCCTCACGGCGCCACTGCACACCAGGAGAGTCTCCCAGTCAATCTTAACGGCCTCTTATTAAGAAAGAGTGAGAACACGACTCGATCACATCGACCGTCGTGTGCCCTCCCCAACAATAGGGCTCTACGGTTAATCACAAAGTCGCCAATTGGTGTTTAAGGTGGCCAATAACACCCTCAGTGGACTGGTGTATTCCGTGGTAGCCTTGGCAAGGTCACACTCAAAGATCAGGAATCAGGCAGGTACTTGTTGTTATCACTCTATGCTTACAGGTATAGTATAGCCACAAGATCAATGGAGGGGATGATAAAAACACAAAGAGAGTTTTGTATTTTACTTAAAATGTATGAAAGATGTCACAAGGCCAAACAATAACAAATAAATCAACTGATCCTTACGCGGCTGGTAATTCCCACGGATATTATGCGATCATCAGGGGGCAACATCTCCCCCCCCCCCCTCATCAAGTGTCAAAAACCAGCTGATCGCGTGGCCTCTCCGCGCGAACTTTGCTTGTTTTCTAGATTCGCTGTTTCGTTAAATTCTCCAATATTACTAGAAACTCGCACACTCGATATTGGCTAAATAAACCGGATTACTCAGTTACACTGTACTCAGGCTCAAACAGTCTTTTCTACAATCAATGCTATAATGATTCACTGTAATGGTCTTACACTGTTATTTATCCAACAATATATTATAAACTATTAACACTGGAGTTTTCAGTACTTTCTCTCGTTGGCGATAACGCAATAATTCACTGTACTCACAAATGATTATTCACTGAATGAACATAGACATATATATGGTATATACATCAATCATCAATACAT
>NW_025555492.1:0-81984 GCF_020424385.1 Procambarus clarkii | reverse complement strand
GGCCAATAGACAGCTATATGAATTAACAATACACAGTACTTTTATCTAAGGTTAGCTAAAGGTTTGTTTTAGTGGAAGACCCTAATAAGGTAATGTGTTTCTATGTAACTTTAAAAGAACATTGATGCTTAACCATAGCCTCATGAGTCGGAGACAAAAATGTTTTCTAAAAATAACCACCTTCCTCGTCGCTTCCAGCTTGCCCTTGCCTCCCTGAAATCTAACAACTCTATTCTTATCTTTCCTTCCGACAAAAGCAATTCGGTGGTTGTCCTTGACCGTGAGGACTACCTCCGAAAAGCAGATGTCTTGCTCTCTGACTCTCGCACTTATGCTCCTCTGACTTCTAACCCTATGGATCGCCTCAAAACTTCCTTTAACCGCAAACTAAGACAGCTCTCTAGTCTTTGCCCTCCTGACTTTGATCTCATTAAACGTTTCCGTGTCATCTGCCCTTTTCTTCCTTATTTCTATGGTCTTCCTAAGACTCATAAACCTGGTGTTCCTCTTCGTCCTATCATTTCTTCACGGGGCTGTCAGCTATCCTCTTGCCTCCTGGCTCGCTAAAACCCTGACACCTTACCTTGGCACTTTTTCCCCTGCCCACCTTCGTCAGTCTCAGGACTTCATAGAAAGACTGCGCCTGCAACCCTCTTGTAAGATGCTTAGTCTTGATGTCGACTCTCTGTTCACTAATGTTCCGCTCGATGACGATCTCTCTTTCCTCAGACAGAAGGCGTCAGTGGGCCTCCTTCCTCTCCCACTTCCCACTGACGTTTTCCTCGATCTCATTAGACTCTGTGTTGTATCTAACTCTTTCTCTTTCAACGGTAAATATTACACTCAAACTTTCGGTGTGGCTATGGGTTCCCCTCTCTCCCCTGTTCTTGCTAATTTCTACATGGAATACTTCGAAATTGTTCTTCTTCCTTCTATTGATACTCGTCCCTCTCTCTGGCTTCGATATGTTGATGACATTTTTGCTTTATGGCCTCATGACCTTAATCTTTTCCAGCCTTTCCTCGCCTCTCTTAACAATCTGGCTCCTTCTATCCATTTCAAAGTTGAGTGGGAATCTAATTCCCTCCTTCCTTTTCTTGATATTCATGTTCACAGCTCTGTGTCTGGGTTCTCTTTCTCTGTCTACCGTAAACCCATGCATAGTGGCATGTACATTCACTTCTTTTCCTACCATCCTCCTTCTGTTAAGAAAAGTGTCCTCGTCTCTCTCTTCCTCCACGCTCTACGCATCTGCGACCCTCAGTTTCTTGATTCTGAAATTGCCTTTATCTACAAATCATTCTCTCGCCTTGGTTATCCTTTGCATTTCATCAACTGTGCCCACTCTCAAGATAAACGAAATTTCTTTCATCCTAAACCTGCTTCCAACACTAGTAGCACTGTACTATGCCTTCCCTTCATATCTGAACTCAAAACTTTTACCAATACCTTTCGTCCTCTTGACATTAAACTCGCCTTTTGACAAACTAACACACTTCGTAGCAATCTAGTTCACACTGCTCCTCCTGCTTCTAATGCTGCTGGTGTCTACTCTATTTCCTGTTCATCTTGTCCACTCCAATACTTTGGTGAAACTGGCCGTACACTGAATGACAGACTTAAAAAACACAAGAGAAGTGTTAAGTCTGCAGACACTAACAATGCTCTCTTCTGCCATGTGAGGGATTCTAATCATCCCATTGATTGGTCTTCCTCCAAAATAATCTTTCCTGCCTCTACTCTACACAGACGCCGTCTTGTAGAATCGGCTCTTATAAACAATGTACCCAACATGAACTTGAGTCCTGGCTTTGTTGCTGTGGACTCTTCCCTTTCACAGTATATACTCAAATGCTCTAATCTTTCTAACAAACGTGACTTAACATAAGCTTTCCCCCTTCCATTTCTTTCTTTCTCTTTCCTTTTCTTTCTCTCTTCTCCCTTTTTCTGTTCATTGTCTTCTCCTACGCTCCCTTGCTATCCTCTTCTTTTTCCTATTACTATCTCCTTCGGTGGTTATAATAGGAGCTGCCTCGTATGGGCCAATAGGCCTGCTGCAGTTCTCATTACTACTATCCCCTACACCTGACTTTCCTCCTCAGCTCTCTCTTGCCTATTTATTGCCTGTCCCTACCTCCTCATCACAATCGACTTGAGAATGGTCCAGGACGGACCGAAACGTCGTCGTCCCTTCAATTTCTAGTGTGTGGTCTGGTCAACATACTTCAGCCACGTTATTGTGACTCATCACCTGCATATGGATACCACACGTACGCGTCTTACTCTGTTTAATTTCTTTGATGCTCTACCTTCCTTCAAACGGCCTTTTCGCGCCTTTGAATCTTCCCTTCTTGCCGCCAAGCGTCGAAAGAACCAGCTCTGGTTTCTTAAAGACTGTCTTGCTGAGCAAGTTCTCCCTCATTCTTTATCTCACTTTCTCCAGTTCAACACTTCGGGATCTCCTTTCCCTGAACATGCCCGCCTTCTTCTTCAAGAACTTATTCATGCCACCTCCTTGCAAGTTGACGAGGCTTTTCTTGCTGTTCGTCAACAGCAACGCTTTCTGTCCTCTTCTCTTCCCAGTGATCTATGCAATATCATTTTTCATATTGCATTTGACACTGCTCACGTCTCCTCTTCCCACCACTCCTCCACACTACACAACAAACTTCAACGCCTGATCTCCAACAGTCCTTGGGCCAAATACTCTCTCACTGACTGTGTTACCAACCTTTCGTCCTACTCTCTTTCTAAGCACCAGCAAGAACTTCTTCGTCTTGGTCTGTCTTTTGCTACTTCCCCTGGCCCACGCTGTGGCATTGATCTCATTAGTTCCTTTGACAGGTTTGTCAATTCTAACTCTAGTACTCTTTCGGACCTGTCTGCCTTTAGAGGGGCCCTTATCCCCGTTCTTGACAGCTTTTTTTCTAAAAAATAACCACCTTCCTCGTCGCTTCCAGCTTGCCTTTGCCTCCATGAAATCTAACAACTCTCATCTTATCCTTCCTTCCGACAAAAGCAATTCGGTGGTTGTCCTTGACCGTGAGGACTATCTCTGAAAAGCAGATGTCTTGCTCTCTGACTCTCGCACTTATGCTCCTCTGACTTCTAACCCTTTGGATTGCCTCAAAACTTCCTTTAACCGCAAACTAAGACAGCTCTCTAGTCTTTGCCAAGTACTGAAAGCGGCAATGAGTCACATTTTGCACAAACTCCTCTGCAGTTTTCAAAAATTCCCAAACTTCCCAATTTTGTGGCCTGAGCCATATTTTGGAGCCAAGTTTAAGCTCTCTGTACGTATTCGCAGTTTGAAATTACGACTTTTTATTCCCAACATATGCCAAGTACTGAAAGCGGCAGTGAGTCACATTTGGCACAAACTCCCCTGCAGTTTTCATAATATCCTAAACTTCCCAATTTCGAGGCCTGAACCATATTTTGGAGCGACTTTAACTGCGAATACGTGCAGAGAGCCAGAATTTGGCTCCAAAATATGGCTCAGGCCTCGAAATTGAGATGTTTGGGATATTTTGAAAACTGCAGGGGGGATTGGGACAAATGTGACCAACCGCCGATTTTAGTAATTGGCATATGTTGGGTATAAAAAGTCGTAATTTCAAACTGCGAATACGTGCAGAGAGCCAGAATTTGGCTACAAAATATGGCTCAGGCCTCGAAATTGGGATATTTGGGATATTTTGAAAACTGCAGAGGAGTTTGTGCAAAATGTGACTCACTTCTGCTTTCAGTACTTGGCATATGTTGGGTATAAAAAGTCGTAATTTCAAACTGCGAATACGTGCAGAGAGCCAGAATTTTGCTCCAAAATATGGCTCAGGCCTCGAAATTGGGATATTTGGAATATTTCGAAACTGCAGGGGTGTTTGTGCAAAATGTGACTCACTGCCGCTTTCAGGACTTGGCATATCTTGTGTATAAAAAGTCGAAAATTCAATCTGCGAATACGTGCATAGAGCCAGAATTTGGCTACAAAATATGGCTCAGGCCTCGAAATTGGGATGTTTGGGATATTTTGAAAACTGCAGGGGGGATTGAGACAAATGTGACCAAACGCATTGGCATATGTTGAGTATAAAAAATTCGTAATTTCAAAATACGAATACGTGCAGAGAACCAGAATTTGACTCCAAAATATAGCTCAGGCATCGAAATTGGGATATTTGGGATATTTTGAAAACTGCAGAGGAGTTTGTGCAAAATGTGACTCACTGCTGCTTTCAGTACTTGAAAGATGTTGGGTATAAAAGTCGTAATTTCAAACTGCGAATACGTGCAAAGAGCCAGAATTTGGCTACAAAATATGGCTCAGGCCTCGAAATTGGGATGTTTGGGATATTTGGAAAACTGCAGGGGAGTATGCGCAAATTGTGACTCACTGCCACTTTCAGTACTTGGCATATGTTGGGTATAAAAAGTCGTAATATCAAAATATGAATACGTGCAGAGAGCCAGACGTTGGCTCCAAAATATGACTCAGGCCACGATATTGGGATGTTTGGGATATATAGAAAATTACAGGGAGGATTGGGTCAAATGTGACCAAACGCCGCTTTCAGTACTTGGCATATGTTGGGTATAAAAAAATCGCAATTTCAAACTGGCAAAGAGCCAGAATTTGGCCCCAAAACATGGCTAAGGCCTCGAAATTTGGATATTTGGGATATCTTAAAAACTGCAGGGGAGTTTGTTCAAAATGTGACTCACTGCTGCTTTCAGTACTAGGCATATATTGGGTATAAAAAGTCGGAATTTCAAGCTGCGAATACGTGCAGAGAGCCAGAATTTGGCTCCAAAATATGGCTCAGGCCTCGAAATTGGGATGTTCGGGATATTTTGAAAACTGCAGGGAGGTTTGGGACAAATATGACCAAATGTCGCTTTCAGTACTTCGGATATGTTGGGTATATAAAACCGTAATTTCAAACTGCAAATACGTGCAGAGAGCCAGAATTTGGCTCCAAAATATGGCTCAGGCCTCGAAATTAGTATGTTTGGGATATTTTGAAAACGGCAGGGAGCTTTGGGACAAATGTGACTAAACGCCGCTTTCAGTACTTGGCATAAGTTGGGTATCAAAAGTCGTAATTTCAAACTGCGAATACGTGCAGAGAGCCAGAATTTAGCTCCAAAATATGGCTCAGGCCTTGAAATTTAGATGTTTGGGATATTTTGAAAACTGCAGGGGGGATTGGGACAGATGTGACCAAATGCCGCTTTTAGTACTTTCATATGTTGGGTATAAAAAGTCGTAATTTCAAACTGCGAATACGTGCAGAGAGCCAGAATTTGGCTACAAAATATGGCTCAGGACTCGAAATTGGGATGTTTGGGATATTTTGAAAACTGCAGGGGGGATTGAGACAAATGTGACCAAACGCATTGGCATATGTTGGGTATAAAAAAGTCGTAATTTCAAAATGCGAATACGTGCAGAGAGCCAGAATTTGGCTCCAAAATATTGCTCAGGCCTCGAAATTGGGATATTTGGGATATTTTGAAAACTGCAGGGGAGTTTGTGCAAAATGTAACTCACTGCTGCTTTTAGTACTTGGAAGATGTTGGGTATAAAAGTCGTAATTTCAAACTGCGAATACGTGAAGAGAGCCAGAATTTGGCTACAAAATATGGCTCAGGCCTCGAAATTGGGATGTTTGGGATATTTTGAAAACTGCAGGGGAGTTTGCGCAAATTGTGACTCACTGCCACTTTCAGTACTTGGCATATGTTGGGTATAAAAAAGTCGCAATTTCAAACTGCGAATACGTGCAAAGAGCCAGAATTTGGCTCCAAAACATGGCTAAGGCCTCGAAATTGGGATATTTGGGATATTTTAAAAACTGCAAGGGAGTTTGTGCAAAATGTGACTCACTGCTGCTTTCAGTACTAGGCATATATTGGGTATAAAAAGTCGTAATTTCAAACTGCGATTACGTGCAGAGAGCCAGAATTTGGCTCCAAAATATGGCTCAGGCCTCGAAATAGGGATATTTGGGATATTTCGAAAACTGCAGGGGAGTTTGTGCAAAATGTGACTCACTGCCACTTTCAGGACTTGACATATGTTGGGAATAAAAAGTCGTAATTTCAAACTGCGAATACGTGCAGAGAGCCAGACGTTGGCTCCAAAATATGACTCAGGCCTCGATATTGGGATGTTTGGAATATTTAGAAAACTGCAGGGAGGTTTGGGACAAATGTGACCAAACGCCGCTTTCAGTACTTGGCATATGTTGGGCATAAAAAAGTCGCAATTTCAAACTGCGAATACGTGCAGAGAGCCAGAATTTGGCTCCAAAACATGGCTAAGGCCTCGAAATAGGGATATTTGGGATATTTCGAAAACTGCAGGGGAGTTTGTGCAAAATGTGACTCACTGCCACTTTCAGGACTTGGCATATGTTGGGTATAAAAAGTCGTAATTTCAAACTGCGAATACGTGCAGAGAGCCAGAATTTGGCTCCAAAATATGGCTCAGGCCTCGAAATTGAGATGTTTGGGATATTTTGAAAACTGCAGGGGGGATTGGGACAGATGTGACCAACCGTCGCTTTTAGTACTTGGCATATGTTGGGTATAAAAAGTCGTAATTTCAAACTGCGAATACGCGCAGAGAGCCAGAATTTGGCTACAAAATATGGCTCAGGCCTCGAAATTGGGATATTTGGGATATTTTGAAAACTGCAGAGGAGTTTGTGCAAAATGTGACTCACTGCTGCTTTCAGTACTTAGCATATGTTAGGGTGTAAAAAGTCGTAATTTCAAACTGCGAATATGTGCAGAGAGCCAGAATTTTGCTCCAAAATATGGCTCAGGCCTCTAAATTGGGATATTTGGAATATTTCGAAAACTGCAGGGGAGTTTGTGCAAAATGTGACTCACTGCCGCTTTCAGGACTTGGCATATCTTGGGTATAAAAAGTCGAAAATTCAATCTGCGAATACGTGCATAGAGCCAGAATTTGGCTACAAAATATGGCTCAGGCCTCGAAATTGGGATGTTTGGGATATTTTGAAAACTGCAGGGGAGTTTGCGAAAATTGTGACTCACTGCCACTTTCAGGACTTGGCATATGTTGGGAATAAAAAGTCGTAATTTCAAACTGCGAATACGTGCAGAGAGCCAGACGTTGGCTCCAAAATATGACTCAGGCCTCGATATTGGGATGTTTGGAATATTTAGAAAACTGCAGGGAGGTTTGGGACAAATATGACCAAACGTCGCTTTCAGTACTTTGGATATGTTGGGTATATAAAACCGTAATTTCAAACTGCAAATACGTGCAGAGAGCCAGAATTTGGCTCCAAAATAAGGCTCAGGCCTCGAAATAAGTATGTTTGGGATATTTTGAAAACGGCAGGGAGCTTTGGGACAAATCTGACCAAACGCCGCTTTCAGTACTTTGCATAAGTTGGGTATAAAAAGTCGTAATTTCAAACTGCGAATACGTGCAGAGAGCCAGAATTTGGCTCCAAAATATGGCTCAGGCCTTGAAATTGAGATGTTTGGGATATTTTGAAAACTGCAGGGGGGATTGGGACAGATGTGACCAAATGCCGCTTTTAGTACTTGGCATATGTTGGGTATAAAAAGTCGTAATTTCAAACTGCGAATACGTGCAGAGAGCCAGAATTTGGCTACAAAATATGGCTCAGGCCTCGAAATTGGGATGTTTGGGATATTTTGAAAACTGCAGGGGGGATTGAGACAAATGTGACCAAACGCATTGGCATATGTTGGGTATAAAAAAGTCGTAATTTCAAAATGCGAATACGTGCAGAGAGCCAGAATTTGGCTCCAAAATATGGCTCAGGCCTCGAAATTGGGATATTTGGGATATTTTGAAAACTGCAGGGGAGTTTGCGCAAATTGTGATTCTCTGCCACTTTCAGTACTTGGCATTTGTTGGGTATAAAAAAGTCGCAATTTCAAACTGCGAATACGTGCATAGAGCCAGAATTTGGCTCCAAAATATGGCTCAGGCCTTGAAATTGAGATGTTCGGGATATTTTGAAAACTGCAGGGGGGATTGGGACAGATGTGACCAAACGTCGCTTTCAGTACTTGGCATATGTTGGGTATATAAAACCGTAATTTCAAACTGCGAATACGTGAAGAGAGCCAGAATTTGGCTCCAAAATATGGCTCAGGCCTCGAAATTGGGATGTTTGTGATATTTTGAAAACTGCAGGGGGGATTGGGACAGATGTGACCAAACGCCGCTTTTAGTACTTGGCATATAGTGGGTATAAACAAGTCGCAATTTCAAACTGCGAATACGTGCAGAGAGCCAGCATTTTGCTCCAAAACATGGCTAAGGCCTCGAAATTAGGATATTTGGGATATTTTGAAAACTGCAGGGGAGTTTGTGCAAAATGTGACTCACTGCTGCTTTCAGGACTTGGCATATGTTGGGTATAAAAAGTCGTAATTTCAAACTGCGAATACGTGCAGAGAGCCAGAATTTGGCTCCAAAATATGGCTCAGGCCTCGAAATTGAGATGTTTGGGATATTTTGAAAACTGCAGGGGGGATTGGGACAGATGTGACCTGTCGCCGCTTTTAGTACTTGGCATATGTTGGGTATAAAAAGTCGTAATTTCAAACTGCGAATACGTGCAGAGAGCCAGAATTTGGCTACAAAATATGGCTCAGGCCTCGAAATTGGGATATTTGGGATATTTTGAAAACTGCAGAGGAGTTTGTGCAAAATGTGACTCACTGCTGCTTTCAGTACTTGGCATATTTTGGGTATAAAAAGTCGTAATTTCAAACTGCGAATACGTGCAGAGAGCCAGAATTTTGCTCCAAAATATGGCTCACGCCTCGAAATTGGGATATTTGGAATATTTCGAAAACTGCAGGGGAGTTTTTGCAAAATGTGACTCACTGCTGCTTTCAGGACTTGGCATATCTTGGGTATAAAAAGTCGTAAATTCAATCTGCGAATACGTGCATAGAGCCAGAATTTGGCTACAAAATATGGCTCAGGCCTCGAAATTGGGATGTTTGGGATATTTTGAAAACTGCAGGGGGGATTGAGACAAATGTGACCAAACGCATTGGCATATGTTGGGTATAAAAAATTCGTAATTTCAAAATGCGAATACGTGCAGAGTACCAGAATTTGACTCCAAAATATAGCTCAGGCATCGAAATTGGGATATTTGGGATATTTTGAAAACTGCAGGGGAGTTTGTGCAAAATGTGACTCACTGCTGCTTTCAGTACTTGGAAGATGTTGGGTATAAAAGTCGTAATTTCAAACTGCGAATACGTGCAGAGAGCCAGAATTTGGCTCCAAAATATGGCTCAGGCCTCGAAATTGGGATGTTTGGGATATTTTGAAAACTGCAGGGGAGTTTGCGCAAATTGTGACTCGCTCCTACTTTCAGTACTTGGCATATGTTGGGTATAAAAAGTCGTAATATCAAAATATGAATACGTGTACAGAGCCAGACGTTGGCTCCAAAATATGACTCAGGCCACGATATTGGGATGTTTGGGATATATAGAAAATTGCAGGGAGGATTGGGTCAAATGTGACCAAATGCCGCTTTCAGTACTTGGCATATGTTGGGTATAAAAAAGTCGCAATTTCAAACTGCGAATACGTGCAGAGAGCCAGCATTTTGCTCCAAAACATGGCTAAGGCTTCGAAATTGGGATATTTGGGATATTTTGAAAACTGCAGGGGAGTTTGTGCAAAATGTGACTCACTGCTGCTTTCAGTACTTGGCATATGTTGGGTATAAAAAAGTCGCAATTTCAAACTGCGAATACGTGCAAAGAGCCAGAATTTGGCTCCAAAACATGGCTAATGCCTCGAAATTGCGATATTTGGGGCATTTTAAAAACTGTAGGGGAGTTTGTGCAAAATGTGACTCACTGCTGCTTTCAGTACTAGGCATATATTGGGTATAAAAAGTCGTAATTTCAAACAGCGAATACGTGCATACAGCCAGAATTTTGCTACAAACTATGGGTCAGGCCTCGAAATTGGGATATTTGTATTATTTTGAAAACTGCAGGGAGGTTTCGGACAAATGTGACCAAACGCCGCTTTCAGTACCTGGCATATGTTGGGTATATAAAGTCGTAATTTCAAACTGCGAATACGTAGAGAGAGCCAGAATTTTGCTCTAAACTATGGGTCAGGCCTCGAAATTAGCATGTTTGGGATATTTTGAAAACTGCAGGGAGGTTTGGGACAAATGTGACCAAACACCGCTTTCAGTACTTGGCATTTGTTGGGTATAAAAAGTCGTAATTTCAAACTGCGAATACGTGCTGAGAGCCAGAATTTGGCTCCAAAATATGACTCAGGGCTCGAAATTGAGATGTTTAGTATATTTTGAAAACTGCAGGGGGGTTTGGGACAAATATGACCAAACGCTGCTATCAAAACTTGGCAAATGTTGGGTATAAAAAGTCGTAATTTCAAAGCGCGAATACGTGCAGAGCGCCAGAATTTTGCTCCAAAATATGGCTCAGGCTTCGAAACTGGGATGTTGGGGATATTTTGAAAACTGCAAAAGATGTTTAGCAAAATGTGAGTCACTGCCGGTTTCAGTACTTGGTATATGTTGTTTATAAAAAGTCGTAACTTCAAACTGCGAATACGTGCAAAGAGCCAGAATTTGGCTCCAAAACATGGTTAAGGCCTCGAAATTGGGATATTTGGGATATTTTAAAAACTGCAAGGGAGTTTTTGCAAAATGTGACTCACTGCAACTTTCAGGACTTGGCATATGTTGGGTATAAAAATCATAAATTCAATCTGCGAATACGTGCATAGAGCCAGAATTTGGCTCCAAAATATGGCTCAGGCCTCGAAATTGGGATGTTCGGGATATTTTGAAAACTGCAGGGGAGATTGGGACAAATGTGACCTAACGCCGCTTTTAGTACTTGGCATATGTTGAGTATAAAATTCGCAATTTCAAACTGCGAATAAGTGCAGAGACCCAGAATTTGGATCCAAATTATGGCTCAGGCCTCGAAATTGGGATATTTGGGATATTTTTGAAAACTGCAGGGGAGTTTGTGCCAAATGTGACTCAATGCCGCTCTCAGGACTTGGTATATGTTGGGTATAAAAAGTCGTAATATCAAAATATGAATACGTGCAGAGAGCCAGACATTGGCTCCAAAATATGGCTCTGCCCTCGATATTGGGATATTTGGGATGTTTTGAAAACTGCAGGGAGGTTTGGGACAAATGTAACCAAACGCCGCTGTCAGTACTTGGCATATGTTGGGTATAAACAAGTCGCAATTTCAAACTGCGAATACGTGCAGAGAGCCAGCATTTTGCTCCAAAACATGGCTAAGGCCTCGAAATTGGGATATTTGGGATATTTTGAAAACTGCAGGGGAGTTTGTGCAAAATGTGACTCACTGCTGCTTTCAGTACTTGGCATATGTTGGGTATAAAAATTCGTAATTTCAAACTGCGAATACGTGCAGAGAGCCAGAATTTGGCTCCAAAATATGGCTCAGGCCTCGAAATTGGGATGTTCGGGATATTTTGAAAACTGCAGGGAGGTTTGGGACAAATATGACCAAACGTGGCTTTCAGTACTTGGCATATGTTGGGTATATAAAACCGTAATTTCAAACTGCGAATACGCGCAGAGAGCCAGAATTTGGCTCCAAAATATGGCTCAGGCCTCGAAATTAGCATGTTTGGGATATTTTGAAAACTGCAGGGAGCTTTGGGACAAATGTGACGAAATGCCGCTTTCAGTACTTGGCATAAGTTGGGTATAAAAAGTCGTAATTTCAAACTGCGAATACGTGCAGAGAGCCAGAATTTGGCTCCAAAATATGGCTCCGGCCTTGAAATTGAGATGTTTGGGATATATTGAAAACTGCAGGGGGGATTGGGACAGATGTGACCAAACGCTGCTTTTAGTTCTTGGCATATGTTGGGTATAAACAATTCGCAATTTCAAACTGCGAATACGTGCAGAGAGCCAGCATTTTGCTCCAAAATATGGCTAAGGCCTCGAAATTGGGATATTTGGGATATATTGAAAACTGCAGGGGAGTTTGTGCAAAATGTGACTCACTGCCGCTTTCAGGACTTGGCATATGTTGGGTATAAAAAGTCGTAATTTCAATCTGAGAATACGTGCATAGAGCCAGAATTTGGCTCCAAACTATGGCTCAGGCCTCGGAATTAGTATGTTTGGGTTATTTTGAAAACTGCAGGGAGGTTTGGGACAAATGTGACCAAACGCCGCTTTCAGTACTTGGCATATGTTGAGTATAAAATTCGCAATTTCAAACTGCGAATACGTGCAGAGACCTAGAATTTGGATCCAAATTATGGCTCAAGCCTCGAAATTGGGATATTTGGGATATTTTTGAAAACTGCAGGGGAGTTTGTGCCAAATGTGACTCAATGCGCTCTCAGGACTTGGCATATGTTGGGTATAAAAATTCGTAATTTCAAACTGCGAATACGTGCAGAGAGCCAGAATTTGGCTCCAAAATATGGCTCAGGCCCCGAAATTGGGATGTTTGGGATATTTCGAAAACTGCAGGGGAGTTTGTGCAAAATGTGACTCACTGCCGCTTTCAGGACTTGGCATATGTTGGGTATAAAAAGTCGTAATTTCAATCAGCGAATACGTGCATAGAGCCTGAATTGGCTCCAAAATATGGCTCAGGCCTCGAAGTTGGGATGTTTGTATTATTTTGAAAACTGCAGGGAGGTTTCGGACAAATGTGACCAAACGCCGCTTTCAGTACCTGGCATATGTTGGGTATATAAAGTCGTAATTTCAAACTGCGAATACGTGCAGAGAGCCAGAATTTTGCTCCAAACTATGGGTTAGGCCTCGAAATTAGCATGTTTGGGATATTTTGAAAACTCCAGGGAGGTTTGGGACAAATGTGACCAAACACCGCTTTCAGTACTTGGCATTTGTTGGGTATAAAAAGTCGTAATTTCAAACTGCGAATACGTGCTGAGAGCCAGAATTTGGCTCCAAAATATGACTCAGGGCTCGAAATTGAGATGTTTAGTATATTTTGAAAACTGCAGGGGGGTTTGGGACAAATATGACCAAACGCCGCTATCAAAACTTGGCAAATGTTGGGTATAAAAAGTCGTAATTTCAAAGTGCGAATACGTGCAGAGCGCCAGAATTTTGCTCCAAAATATGGCTCAGGCTTCGAAACTGGGATGTTTGGGATATTTTGAAAACTGCAGGGGGGTTTAGCAAAATGTGAGTCACTGCCGCTTTCAGTACTTGGCATATGTTGTTTATAAAGAGTCGTAACTTCAAACTGCGAATACGTGCAGAGAGCCAAAATTTGGTTCCAAAATATGGCTCTTGCCTCGAAATTGGGATATTTCGAAAACTGCAGGGGAGTTTGTGCGAAATGTGACTCACTTCCGTTATCAGGACTTGGCATATGTTAGGTATAAAACGTCGTAATTTCAAACCGCGAATACGAGCATAGAGCCAGAATATGGCTTCAAAATATGGCTCAGGCCAAGAAATTGAGATGTTTGGGATATTTTGAAAACTGCAGCGAGGGGGTTTGGGACAAATGTTACCAAACGCCGCTTCCAGTACTTGGCATATGTTAGGTATATAAAGCCATAATTTCAAACTGCGAATACGTGCAGAGAGCCAGAATTTGGCTCCAAAATATGGCTCAGGCCTCCAAATTGGGATGTTTGGGATATTTTGAAAACTGCAGGGGGGATTGAGACAAATGTGACCAAACGCATTGGCATATGTTGGGTATAAAAAAGTCGTAATTTCAAAATGCGAATACGTGCAGAGAGCCAGAATTTGGCTCCAAAATATGGCTCAGGCCTTGAAATTGGGATATTTGGGATATTTTGAAAACTGCAGGGGAGTTTTTGCAAAATGTGACTCACTGCTGCTTTCAGTACTTGGAAGATGTAGGGAATAAATGTCGTAATTTCAAAATGCGAATACGTGCAGAGAGCCAGAATTTGGCTCCAAAATATGGCTCACGCCTCGAAATTGGGATGTTTGGGATACTTTGAAAACTGCAGGGAGGTTTGGAACAAATGTGACAAAACGCTGCCCTCAGTACTTCGCATATGTTGGGTATAAAAAGTCGTAATTTCAAACTGCGAATACGAGCATAGAGCCAGAATATGGCTTCAAAATATGGCTCAGTCCTCGAAATTGGGATGTTTGGGATATTTTGAAAACTGCAGGGAGGGGGTTTGGGACAAATGTTACCAAACGCCGCTTCCAGTACTTGGCATATGTTGGGTATAAAAAAGTCGTAATTTTAAACTGCGAATACGTGCAGAGAGCCAGAATTTGGCTTCAAAATATGGCTCAGGCCTCGAAATTGGGATATTTCGAAAACTGCAGGGGAGTTTGTGCAAAATGTGACTCACTGCAGCTTTCAGTACTTGGTATATGTTGGGTATAAAAATCGGAATATCAAACTGCGAATACGTTCAGAGAGCCAGAATTTGGCTCTAAAATATGGCTCAGGCCTCGAAATTAGCATGTTTGGGGTATTTTGAAAACTGCAGGGAGGTTTGGGACATATGTGACCAAACGCCGCTTTCAGTACTTGGCATTTGTTGTATAAAATGTCGTCAGAATTTGGCTTCAAAATATGGCTCAGGCCTCGAAATTGGGATATTTCGAAAACTGCAGGGGAGTTTGTGCAAAATGTGACTCACTGCAGCTTTCAGTACTTGGTATGTTTGGGTATAAAAATCGTAATATCAAACTGCGAATACGTTCAGAGAGCCAGAATTTGGCTCTAAAATATGGCTCAGGCCTCGAAATTAGCATGTTTGGGGTATTTTGAAAACTGCAGGGAGGTTTGGGACATATGTGACCAAACGCCGCTTTCAGTACTTGGCATTTGTTGTATAAAATGTCGTCGAAATTAGCATGTTTGGGATATTTTGAAAACCTTATGGGAGGTTTGAGACAAATGTGACAAAACGCATCTTTCAGTACTTCGCATATGTTGGGTATAAAAAAGTTTGTAATTTCAAACTGCGAATACGTGCAGAGAGCCAAAATTTGGGTCCAAAATATAGCTCAGGCCTCGAAATTGGGATATTTGGTATATTTTGAAAACTGCAGGGGAGTTTGTGCAAAATGTGACTCACTGCCGCTTTCAGGATTTGGCATATGTTGGGTATAAAAAGTCGTAATTTCTATCTGCGAATACGTGCATAGAGCCAGAATTTGGCTCGAAAATATGGCTCAGGTCTCGAAATTGAGATGTTTGGGATATTTTGAAAAGTGCAGGGAGGTTTGGGACAAATGTGACCAAACGCCGCTTTCAGTACTTGGCATATGTTGAGTATAAAATTCGCAAAGAAAACTATAAAACCCAGAATCGGTTCAAAATTGGGATATTTGGGATATTTCGAAAACTGCAGGGGAATACGTTTCAGGACAGAGAATTTCAAAGTGCCAGAATTTGGCTCCAAAATATGGTTCAGGCCTCTAAATTGGGATATTTTGAAAACTTTGGGATATTTCGAAAACTGCGAGGGGAATTTGGCTCCAAAATGTGAATCAGGCCTTAAAATGTGAAGGGGGGATTGGGCTAAATGACCAAACGCCGTTTTCAAGACTTGTCATATGTTGGGTATAAAAAAGTCGCAATTTTAAACTGCGAATATGTGCAGAGAGCCAGAATTTGGCTCCAAAATACGGCTCAGGCCTCGAAATTGGGATATTTGGGATATTTTGAAAACTGCAGGGGAGTTTGTGCAAAATGTGACTCACTGCTGCTTTCAGTACCTGGAATATGTTGGGTATAAAAAGTCGTAATTTCAAACTGCGAATACGTGCAGAGAGCCAGAACTTGGCTCCAAAATATGGCTCAGGCCTCGAAATTAGGACGTTTGGGATATTTTGAAAACTGCAGTGAGATTTGGGACACATGTGACCAAACGCGCTTTCAGAACTTGGCATATGTTGGGTATAAAAAGTAGTAATTTCAAACTGCGAATACGTGCAGAGAGCCAGAATTTGGCTTCAAAATATGGCTCAGGCCTCGAAATTGGGATATTTCGAAAACTGCAGGGGAGTTTGTGCAAAATGTGACTCACTGCAGCTTTCAGTACTTGGTATATGTTGGGTATAAAAATCGTAATATCAAACTGCGAATACGTTTAGAGAGCCAGAATTTGGCTCTAAAATATGGCTCAGGCCACGATATTAGGATGTTTGGGATGTTTTGAAAACTGCAGGGAGGTTTGGGACAAATGTGACCAAGCGTCTCTTTCAGTACTTGGCATATGTTAGGTATAAAAAATTCGTAATTTCAAACTGCGAATACGTGCAGAGAGCCAGAATTTGGCTTCAAAATATGGCTCAGGCCTCGAAATTTTGATATTTGGGATATTTTGAAAACTGCAGGGGGGTTTGGGACAAATATGACCAAACGCCGCTTTCAGAACTTGGCATATGTTGGGTATAAAAAGTCGTAATTTCAAACTGCGAATACGTGCAGAGAGCTTGAATTTGGCTCCAAAATATGGCTCAGTCCTCGAAATTGGGATGTTTGGGACATTTTGTAAACTGAAGGGAGGTTTGGGACAAATGTGACCAAACGCCGCTTTCAGTACATCGCATATGTTGGGTATAAAGAATTCGTAATTTCAAACAGCGAATACGTGCAGAGAGTCAGAATTTGGCTCCAAAATATGGCTCAGGCCTCGAAATTGGGATGTTTGGGATATTTTGAAAACTGCAGGGGAGTTTGTGCAAAATGTGACTCACTTCCGCTCTCAGTACTTGGCATATGTTGGGTGTAAATATCGTAATATCAAACTTCGAATACTTGCAGAGAGCCAAAATTTGGCTCCAAAATATGGCTCAGGCGTCGAAATTGGGATATTTGGGATATTTCGAAAACTGCAGGGGAGTTTGTGCAAAATGTGACTCACTGCCGCTTTCAGGACTAGGCATATGTTGGGTATAAAAAGTCGTAAATTCAATCTGCGAATACGTGCATAGAGCCAGAATTTGACTCCAAATTATGGCTCAGGCCTCGAAATTGGGATGTTTGGGATATATTTAAAACTGCAGGGGGGTTTGTGCAAAATGTGACTCAATGCCGCTCTCAGGACTCAGCATATGTTGGGTATAAAAAGTCGTAATTTGAAACTGCGAATACGTGCATAGAGCCAGAATTTGGCTCCAAAATATGCCTCAGTCCTCGAAATTGGGATGTTTGGGATATTTTGAAAACTGCAGGGGGGTTTGGGACACATGTGACCAAACGCGCTTTCAGAACTTGGCATATGTTGTGTATAAAAAGTAGTAATTTCAAACTGCGAATACGGGCAAAGAGCCCGAATTTGGCTCCAAAATATGGCTCAAGCCTCGAAATTGAGATGTTTGGGATATTTTGAAAACTGCAGGGGGGATTGGGACAAATGTGACCAAACGCCGCTTTCAGTACTTTGCATATGTTGGGTATAAAAAGTCGTAATTTCAAACTGCGAATACATGCAGAGAGCCAGAATTTGGCTTCAAAATATGGCTCAGGCCTCGAAATTAGCATGTTTGGGATATTTTGAAAACTGCAGGGAGGTTTGGGACAAATGTGACAAAACGCCACTTTCAGTACTTCGCATATGTTGGGTATAAAAAAGTTTGTAATTTCAAACTGCGAATACGTGCAGAGAGCCAAAATTTGGGTCCAAAATATAGCTCAGGCCTCGAAATTGGGATATTGGGTATATTTCGAAAACTGCAGGGGAGTTTGTGCAAATTGTGAGTCACTGCCGCTTTCAGGATTTGGCATATGTTGGGTATAAAAAGTCGTAAATTCTATCTGCGAATACGTGCATAGAGCCAGAATTTGGCTCGAAAATATGGCTCAGGTCTCGAAATTGAGATGTTTGGGATATTTTGAAAAGTGCAGGGAGGTTTGGGACAAATGTGACCAAACGCCGCTTTCAGTACTTGGCATATGTTGAGTATAAAATTCGCAATTAAAAACTGCTAATACGTGCAGAGACCCAGAATTTGGCTCCAAAATATGGCTCAGGCCTCGAAATTGGGATGTTTGGGATATTTTGAAAACTGCAGGGGGGTTTGGGACAAATATGACCAAACGCCACATTCAGAACATGGCATATATTGGGTATAAAAAATCGTAATTTCAAACTGCGAATACGTACAGAGATCCAGAATTTGGCTCCAAAATGTGAATCAGGCCTTAAAATTTGGATGTTTGGGATATTTGGAAAACTGAAGGGGGGATTGGGCTAAATGTGACCAAACGCCGTTTTCAGGACTTGTCATATGTTGGGCATAAAAAAGTCGCAATTTTAAACTGCGAATATGTGCAGAGAGCCAGAATTTGGCTCCAAAATACGGCTCAGGGCTCGAAATTGGGATATTTGGGATATTTCGAAAACTGCAGGGGAGTTTGTGCAAAATGTGACTAACTGCCGCTCTCAAGACTTAGCATATGTTGGGTATAAAAAGTCGTAATTTCAATCTGCGAATACGTACATAGACCCAGAATTTGGCTCCAAAATATGGCTCAGGCCTCGAAATTGGGATGTTTGGGATATTTTGAAAACTGCAGGGAGGTTTGGGACAAATGTGACTCACTACCGCTTTCAGTACTTGGCATATATTGGGTATAAAAAATCGTAATTTCAAACTGCGAATACTTGCAGAGAGCCAAAATTTGGTTCCAAAATAAGACTCAGGCCTCGAAATTGGGATATTGGGGATATTTTGAAAACTGCAGGGGAGTTTGTGCAAAATATGACTCACTGCTGCTTTCAGTACCTGGAATATGTTGGGTATAAAAAGTCGTAATTTCAAACTGCGAATACGTGCAGAGAGCAAGAATTTGGCTCCAAAATATGGCTCCGGCGTCGAAATTTGGATATTTGGGATATTTCGAAGACTGCAGGGGAGTTTGTGCAAAATGTGACTGAATGCCGCTTTCAGGACATGGCATATGTTGGGTATAAAAAGTCGTAATTTCAAACTGCGAATACGTGCAGAGAGCCAGAACTTGGCTCCAAAATATGGCTCAGGCCTCGAAATTAGGACGTTTGGGATATTTTGAAAACTGCAGTGAGATTTGGGACACATGTGACCAAACGCGCTTTCAGAACTTGGCATATGTTGGGTATAAAAAGTAGTAATTTCAAACTGCGAATACGTGCAGAGAGCCAGAATTTGGCTTCAAAATATGGCTCAGGCCTCGAAATTGAGATATTTCGAAAACTGCAGGGGAGTTTGTGCAAAATGTGACTCACTGCAGCTTTCAGTACTTGGTATATGTTGGGTATTAAAATCGAAATATCAAACTGCGAATACGTTTAGAGAGCCAGAATTTGGCTCTAAAATATGGCTCAGGCCACGATATTGGGATGTTTGGGATGTTTTGAAAACTGCAGGGAGGTTTGGGACAAATGTGACCAAGCGTCTCTTTCAGTACTTGGCATATGTTAGGTATAAAAAAGTCGTAATTTCAAACTGCGAATACGTGCAGAGAGCCAGAATTTGGCTTCAAAATATGGCTCAGGCCTCGAAATTGGGATATTTGGGATATTTTGAAAACTGCAGGGGGGTTTGGGACAAATATGACCAAACGCCGTCTTCAGACCTTTGCATATGTTGGGTATAAAAAGTCGTAATTTCAAACTGCGAATACGTGCAGAGAGCTTGAATTTGGCTCCAAAATATGGCTCAGTCCTCGAAATTGGGATGTTTGGGACATTTTGTAAACTGAAGGGAGGTTTGGGACAAATGTGACCAAACGCCGCTTTCAGTACATCACATATGTTGGGTATAAATAATTCGTAATTTCAAACAGCGAATACGTGCAGAGAGCCAGAATTTGGCTCCAAAATGTGGCTCAGGCCTCGAAATTGGGATGTTTGGGATATTTTGAAAACTGCAGGGGAGTTTGTGCAAAATGTGACTCTCTGCCGCTTTCAGGACTAGGCATATGTTGGGTATAAAAAGTCGTAAATTCAATCTGCGAATACGTGCATAGAGCCAGAATTTGGCTCCAAAATATGGCTCAGGCCTCGAAATTGGGATGTTTGGGATATATTTAAAACTGCAGGAGGTTTGTGCAAAATGTGACTCAATGCCGCTCTCAGGACTCAGCATATGTTGGGTATAAAAAGTCGTAATTTGAAACTGCGAATACGTGCATAGAGCCAGAATTTGGCTCCAAAATATGCCTCAGTCCTCGAAATTGGGATGTTTGGGATATTTTGAAAACTGCAGGGGGGTTTGGGACACATGTGACCAAACGCGCTTTCAGAACTTGGCATATGTTGTGAATAAAAAGTAGTAATTTCAAACTGCGAATACGGGCAAAGAGCCCGAATTTGGCTCCAGAATATGGCTCAAGCCTCGAAATTGAGATGTTTGGGATATTTTGAAAACTGCAGGGGGGATTGAGACAAATGTGACCAAACGCCGCTTACAGTACTTTGCATATGTTGGGTATAAAAAGTCGTAATTTCAAACTGCGAATACATGCAGAGAGCCCGAATTTGGCTCCAGAATATGGCTCAAGCCTCGAAATTGAGATGTTTGGGATATTTTGAAAACTGCAGGGGGGATTGAGACAAATGTGACAAAACGCCACTTTCAGTACTTCGCATATGTTGGGTATAAAAAAGTTTGTAATTTCAAACTGCGAATACGTGCAGAGAGCCAAAATTTGTGTCCAAAATATAGCTCAGGCCTCGAAATTGGGATATTTGGTATATTTCGAAAACTGCAGGGGAGTTTGTGCAAAATGTGACTCACTGCCGCTTTCAGGATTTGGCATATGTTGGGTATAAAAAGTCGTAAATTCTATCTGCGAATACGTGCATAGAGCCAGAATTTGGCTCGAAAATATGGCTCAGGTCTCGAAATTGAGATGTTTGGGATATTTTGAAAAGTGCAGGGAGGTTTGGGACAAATGTGACCAAACGCCGCTTTCAGTACTTGGCATATGTTGAGTATAAAATTCGCAATTAAAAACTGCTAATACGTGCAGAGACCCAGAATTTGGCTCCAAAATATGGCTCAGGCCTCGAAATTGGGATGTTTGGGATATTTTGAAAACTGCAGGGGGGTTTCGGACAAATATGACCAAATGCCACATTCAGAACATGGCATATATTGGGTATAAAAAATCGTAATTTCAAACTGCGAATACGTACAGAGATCCAGAATTTGGCTCCAAAATGTGAATCAGGCCTTAAAATTTGGATGTTTGGGATATTTGGAAAACTGAAGGGGGGATTGGGCTAAATGTGACCAAACGCCGTTTTCAGGACTTGTCATATGTTGGGTATAAAAAAGTCGCAATTTTAAACTGCGAATATGTGCAGAGAGCCAGAATTTGGCTCCAAAATACGGCTCAGGCCTCGAAATTGGGATATTTGGGATATTTCGAAAACTGCAGGGGAGTTTGTGCAAAATGTGACTAACTGCCGCTCTCAAGACTTAGCATATGTTGGGTATAAAAAGTCGTAATTTCAATCTGCGAATACGTACATAGAGCCAGAATTTGGCTCCAAAATATGGCTCAGGCCTCGAAATTGGGATGTTTGGGATATTTTGAAAACTGCAGGGAGGTTTGAGACAAATGTGACTCACTACCGCTTTCAGTACTTGGCATATATTGGGTATAAAAAATCGTAATTTCAAACTGCGAATACTTGCAGAGAGCCAAAATTTGAATCCAAAATAAGACTCAGGCCTCGAAATTGGGATATTGGGGATATTTTGAAAACTGCAGGGGAGTTTGTGCAAAATGTGACTCAATGCCGCTTTCAGGACATGGCATATGTTGGGTATAAAAAGTCGTAAATTCAAACTGCGAAAACGTGCAGAGAGCCAGAACTTGGCTCCAAAATATGGCTCAGGCCTCGAAATTAGGACGTTTGGGATATTTTGAAAACTGCAGTGAGATTTGGGACACATGTGACCAAACGCGCTTTCAGAACTTGGCATATGTTGGGTATAAAAAGTAGTAATTTCAAACTGCGAATACGTGCAGAGAGTCAGAATTTGGCTTCAAAATATGGCTCAGGCCTCGAAATTAGCATGTTTGGGATATTTTGAAAACTGCAGGGGAGTTTGTGCAAAATGTGACTCACTGCCAATTTCAGTACTTGGCATATGTTGGGTATAAAAATTCATAATTTCAAACTGCGAATACGTGCAGAGAGCCAGAATTTTGCTTCAAAATATGGCTCAGGCCTCGAAATTAGCATGTTTGGGATATTTTGAAAACTGCAGGGAGGTTTGGGACAAATGTGACCTAATGCCGCTTTCAGTACTTGGCATATGTTGGGTATAAAAAGTCGTAATTTCAATCTGCAAATACGTGCAGAGAGCCAATATTTGGTTCCAAAATATGGCTCAGGCCTCTAAATTGGGATGTTTGGGATATTTTGAAAACTGCAGGGAGGTTTGGGACAAATGTGATAAAACGCCGCTTTCAGTACTTCGCATATGTTGGGTATAAAAAATTCGTAATTTCAAACTGCGAATACGTGCAGAGAGCCAGAATTTGGCTACAAAATATGGCTCAGGCCTCGAAATTAGGATGTTTGGGATATTTTGAAAACTGCAGGGAGGTTTGGGACAAATGTGACTCACTACCGCTTTCAGTACTTGGCATATATTGGGTATAAAAAATCGTAATTTCAAACTGCGAATACGTGCAGAGAGCCAGAATTTGGCTCCAAAATGTGAATCAGGCCTTAAAATTAGGATGTTTGGGATATTTGGAAAACTGCAGGGGGGATTGGGCCAAATGTGACCAAACGCCGCTTTCAGGACTTGGCATATGTTGTGTATAAAAAGTCGTAATTTCAAACTGCGAATAACTGCATAGAGCCAGAATTTGGCTCCAAAATATGGCTCAGTCCTCGAAATTGGGGTGTTTGGGATATTTCGAAAACTGCAGGGGGGTTTGGGACAAATATGACCAAACGCCGCATTCAGAACATGGCATATATTGGGTATAAAAAATCGTAATTTCAAACTGCGAATACGTGCAGAGAGCCAGAATTTTGCTCCAAAATATTGCTCAGGCCTCGAAATTGAGATGTTTGGGATATTTTGAAAACTGCAGGGGGGATTGGTACAAATTTGACCAAATGCCGCTTTCAGTACCTAGCATATGTTGGGTATAAAAAGTCGTAATTTCAAACTGCGAATACATGCAGAGAGCCAGAATTTGGCTCCAAAATATTGCTCAGGCCTCGAAATTGAGATGTTTGGGATATTTTGAAAACTGCAGGGGGGATTGGGACAAATGTGACCAAACGCCGCTTTCAGTACTTGGCATATGTTGAGTATAAAATTCGCAATTAAAAACTGCTAATACGTGCAGAGACCCAGAATTTGGCTCCAAATAATGGTTCAGGCCTCGAAATTGGGATATTTGGGATATTTCGAAAACTGCAGGGGAGTTTGTGCAAAATGTGACTCACTGCCGCTCTCAAGACTTAGCATATGTTGGGTATAAAAGAGGGGCCCTTATCCCCGTTCTTGACAGCTTGTTTTATAAAAAATAGACACCTTCCTCGTCGCTTCCAGCTTGCCCTTGCCTCCCTGAAATCTAACAACTTTATTCTTATCCTTCCTTCCGACAAAAGCAATTCGGTGGTTGTCCTTGACCGTGCGGACTACCTCCGAAAAGCAGATGTCTTGCTCACTGACTCTCGCACGTATGCTCCTCTGACTTCTAACCCTTTGGATCGCCTCAAAACTTCCTTTAACCGCAAACTAAGACAGCTCTCTAGTCTTTGCCCTCCTGACTTTGATCTCATTAAACGTTTCCGTGTCATCTGCCCTTCTCTTCCATATTTCTATGGTCTTCCTAAGACTCATAAACCTGGTGTTCCTCTTCGTCCTATCATTTCTTCACGGGGCTCTGTCAGCTATCCTCTTGCCTCCTGGCTCGCTAAAACCCTGACACCTTACCTTGGCACTTTTTCCCCTGCCCACCTTCGTCACTCTCAGGACTTCATAGAAAGACTGCGCCTGCAACCCTCTTGTAAGATGCTTAGTCTTGATGTCGACTCTCTGTTCACTAATGTTCCGCTCGATGACGTTCTCTCTTTCCTCAGACAGAAGGCGTCAGTGGGCCTCCTTCCTCTCCCACTTCCCACTGACGTTTTCCTCGATCTCATTAGACTCTGTGTTGAATCTAACTCTTTCTCTTTCAACGGTAAATATTACACTCAAACTTTCGGTGTGGCTATGGGTTCCCCCTCTCTCCCCTGTTCTTGCTAATTTCTACATGGAATACTTCGAAATTGTTCTTCTTCCTTCTATTGATACTCGTCCCTCTCTCTGGCTTCAATATGTTGATGACATTTTTGCTTTATGGCCTCATGACCTTAATCTTTTCCAGCCTTTCCTCGCCTCTCTTAACAATCTGGCTCCTTCTATCCATTTCAAAGTTGAGTGGGAATCTAATTCCCTCCTTCATTTTCTTGATGTTCATGTTCACAGCTCTGTGTCTGGGTTCTCTTTCTCTGTCTACCGTAAACCCATGCATAGTTGCATGTACATTCACTTCTTTTCCTACCATCCTCCTTCTGTTAAGAAAAGTGTCCTCGTCTCTCTCTTCCTCCGCGCTCTACGCATCAGCGACCCTCAGTTTCTTGATTCTGAAATTGCCTTTATCTACAAATCATTCTCTCGCCTTGGTTATCCTTTGCATTTCATCAACTGTGCCCACTCTCAAGCTAAACGAAATTTCTTTCATCCTAAACCTGCTTCCAACACTAGTAGCACTGTACTATGCCTTCCCTTCATATCTGAACTCAAAACTTTTACCAATACCTTTCGTCCTCTTGACATTAAACTCGCCTTTCGACAAACTAACACACTTCGTAGCAATCTAGTTCACACTGCTCCTCCTGCTTCTAATGCTGCTGGTGTCTACTCTATTTCCTGTTCATCTTGTCCTCTCCAATACTTTGGTGAAACTGGCCGTACACTGAATGACAGACTTAAAGAACACAAGAGAAGTGTTAAGTCTGCAGACACTAACAATGCTCTCTTCTGCCATGTGAGGGATTCTAATCATCCCATTGATTGGTCTTCCTCCAAAATAATCTTTCCTGCCTCTACTCTACACAGACGCCGTCTTGTAGAATCGGCACTTATAAACAATGTACCCAACATGAACTTGAGTCCTGGCTTTGTTGCTGTGGACTCTTCCCTTTCACAGTATATACTCAAATGCTCTAATCTTTCTAACAAACGTGACTTAACATAAGCTTTCCCCCTTCCATTTCTTTCTTTCTCTTTCCTTTTCTTTCTCTCTTCTCCCTTTTTCTGTTCATTGTCTTCTCCTACGCTCCCTTGCTATCCTCTTCTTTTTCCTATTACTATCTCCTTCGGTGGTTATAATAGGAGCTGCCTCGTATGGGCCAATAGGCCTGCTGCAGTTCTCATTACTACTATCCCCTACACCTGACTTTCCTCCTCAGCTCTCTCTTGCCTATTTATTGCCTGTCCCTACCTCATCACAATCAGCTTGAGAATGGTCCAGGACGGACCGAAACGTCGTCGTCCCTTCAATTTCAGTACTTGGCATATGTTGGGTATAAAAAGTCGTAATTTCAAACTGCGAATACGTGCAGAGAGCCAGAATTTGGCTCCAAAATATGGCTCAGGCCTCGAAATTGGGATGTTTGGGATATTTTGAAAACTGCAAGAAGGATTGAGACAAATGTGACCAAACGCCGCTTTCAGTACTTGGTATATGTTGGGTATAAAAAAGTCGTAATTTCAAACTGCGAATACGTGCAGAGAGCCAGAATTTGGCTCCAAAATATGGCTCAGGCCTCGAAATTGGGATGTTTGGGATATTTTGAAAACTGCAGGGAGGTTTGGGACAAATGTGACCAAACGCCGCTTTCAGTACTTGGCATATGTTGGGTATAAAAAGTCGTAATTTCAAACTGCGAATACGTGCAGAGAGCCAGAATTTGGCTCCAAAATATGGCTCAGGCCTCGAAATTGGGATATTTGGGATATTTCGAAAACTGCAGGGGAGTTTGTGCAAAATGTGACTCACTGCCGCTTTCAGGACTTGGCATATGTTGGGTATAAAAAGTCGTAATTTCAAACTGCGAATACGTGCATAGAGCCAGAATTTGGCTCCAAAATATGGCTCAGGCCTCGAAATTGGGATGTTTGGGATATTTTGAAAACTGCAGGGAGGTTTGGGACAAATGTGACCAAACGCCGCTTTCAGTACTTGGCATATGTTGGGTATAAAAAGTCGTAATTTCAAACTGCGAATACGTGCAGAGAGCCAGAATTTGGCTCCAAAATATGGCTCAGGCCTCGAAATTGGGATATTTGGGATATTTTGAAAACTGCAGGGGAGTTTGTGCAAATGTGACTCACTGCCGCTTTCAGTACTTGGCATATGTTGGGTATAAAAAGTCGTAATATCAAACTGCGAATACGTGCAGAGAGCCAGAATTTGGCTCCAAAATATGGCTCAGGCCTCGAAATTGGGATGTTTGGGATATTTTGAAAACTGCAGGGGAGTTTGTGCAAAATGTGACTAACTGCCGCTTTCAATACTTGGCATATGTTGGGTATAAAAAGTCGTAATTTCAAACTGCGAATACGTGCATTAGCCAGAATTTGGCTCCAAAATAAGGCTCAGGCCTCGAAATTGGGATGTTTGGGATATTTTGAAAACTGCAGGGGGTTTGGGACAAATGTGACCAAACGCCGCTTTCAGTACTTGGCATATGTTGGGTATAAAAAGTCGTAATTTCAAACTGCGAATACGTGCAGAGAGCCAGAATTTGGCTCCAAAATATGGCTCAGGCCTCGAAATTGGGATGTTTGGGATATTTTGAAAACTGCAGGGGGGTTTGGGACAAATGTGACCAAACGATGCTTTCAGAACTTGGCATATGTTGGGTATAAAAAGTCGTAAATTCAAAGTGCGAATACGTGCAGAGAGCCAGAATTTGGCTCCAAAATATGGCTCAAGCCTCGAAATTGGAATGTTTGGGATTTTTTGTAAACTGCAGGGAGGTTTGGGACAAATGTGACAAAACGCCGCTTTCAGTACTTCACATATTTTGGGTATAAAAAGTCGTAATTTCAAACTGCGAATACGTGCAGAGAGCCAGAATTTGGCTCCAAAATATGGATCAGTCCTCGAAATTGGGATGTTTGGGATATTTTGAAAACTGCAGGGGGGTTTGGGACAAATGTGACCAAACGCCGCTTTCAGTACTTGGCATATGTTGGGTATAAAAAGTCGTAATTTCAAACTGCGAATACGTGCAGAGAGCCAGAATTTGGCTCCAAAATATGGATCAGTCCTCGAAATTGGGATGTTTGGGATATTTTGAAAACTGCAGGGGGCTTTGGGATATATGTGACCAAACGCCGCTTTCAGTACTTGGCATATGTTGGGTATAAAAAAGTCGTAATTTCAAACTGCGAATACGTGCAGAGAGCCAGAATTTGGCTCAAAATATGGCTCAGGCCTCGAAATTGGGATGTTTGGGATATTTTGAAAACTGCAGGGGGGATTGAGACAAATGTGACCAAACGCCGCTTTCAGTACTTGGCATATGTTGGGTATAAAAAAATCGTAATTTCAAACTGCGAATACGTGCAGAGAGCCAGAATTTGGCTCCAAAATATGGCTCAGGCCTCGAAATTGGGATGTTTGGGATATTTTGAAAACTGCAGGGGGGATTGAGACAAATGTGACCAAACGCCGCTTTCAGTACTTGGTTCATGTTGGGTATAAAAATTCGTAATTTCAAACTGCGAATACGTGCAGAGAGCCAGAATTTGACGCCAAAATATGGCTCAGGCCACGAAATTGGGATGTTTTGGATATTTTGAAAACTGCAGGGAGGTTTGGGACAAATGTGACCAAACGCCGCTTTCAGTACTTGGTATATGTTGGGTATATAAATTCGTAATTTCAAACTGCGAATACATGCAGAGAGCCAGAATTTGACGCTAAAATATGGCTCAGGCCACGAAATTGGGATATTTGGGATATTTCGAAAACTGCAGAGAGGTTTTTGACAAATGTGACCAAACGCCGCTTTCAGTACTTGGCATATGTTGGGTATAAAAAAGTCGTAATTTCAAACAGCGAATACGTGCAGAGAGCCAGAATTTGGCTCCAAAATATGGCTCAGGCCTCGAAATTGGGATATTTGGGATATTTTGAAAACTGCAGGGGGGTTTGGGACAAATGTGACCAAACGCCGCTTTCAGGACTTGGCATATGTTGGGTATAAAAAGTCGTAATTTCAAACTGCGAATACGTGCATTAGCCAGAATTTGGCTCCAAAATATGGCTCAGGCCTCGAAATTGGGATGTTTGGGATATTTTGAAAACTGCAGGGGGGTTTGGGACAAATATGACCAAACGCCGCTTTCAGTACTTGGCATATGTTGGGTATAAAAAATCGTAATTTCAAACTGCGAATACGTGCAGAGAGCCAGAATTTGGCTCCAAAATATGGCTCAGGCCTCGAAATTGGGATATTTGGGATATTTTGAAAACTGCAGGGGGGTTTGGGAAAATGTGACCAAACGCCGCTTTCAGTACTTGGCATATGTTGGGTAAAAAAAGTCGTAATTTCAAACTGCGAATACGTGCAGAGAGCCAGAATTTGGCTCCAAAATATGGCTCAGGCCTCGAAATTGGGATATTTGGGATATTTTGAAAACTGCAGGGGGGTTTGGGACAAATGTGACCAAACGCCGCTTTCAGTACTTGGCATATGTTGGGTATAAAAAGTCGTAATTTCAAACTGCGAATACGTGCAGAGAGCCAGAATTTGGCTCCAAAATATGGCTCAGGCCTCGAAATTGGGATATTTGGGATATTTTGAAAACTGCAGGGGGTTTGGGACAAATGTGACCAAACGCCGCTTTCAGTACTTGGCATATGTTGGGTAGAAAAAAGTCGTAATTTCAAACTGCGAATACGTGCAGAGAGCCAGAATTTGGCTCTAAAATATGGCTCAGGCCTCGAAATTAGGATATTTGGAATATTTTGAAAACTGCAGGGAGGTTTGGGACAAATGTGACAAAACGCCGCTTTCAGTACTTGGCATATGTTGGGTAGAAAAAAAGTCGTAATTTCAAACTGCGAATACGTGCAGAGAGCCAGAATTTGGCTCCAAAATATGGCTCAGGCCTCGATATTGGGATATTTGGGATATTTTGAAAACTGCAGGGGGGTTTGTGCAAAATGTGACTCACTGCCGCTTTCAGTACTTGGCATATGTTGGGTATAAAAAGTCGTAATTTCAAACTGCGAATACGTGCAGAGAGCCAGAATTTGGCTCCAAAATATGGCTCAGGCCTCGATATTGGGATATTTGGGATATTTTGAAAACTGCAGGGGGGTTTGTGCAAAATGTGACTAACTGCCGCTTTCAGTACTTGGCATATGTTAGGTATAAAAAGTCGTAATTTCAAACTGCGAATACGTGCAGAGAGCTAGAATTTGGGTCCAAATTATGGCTGAGGTATCGAATTTTGGATGTTTGGGATATTTTGAAAACTGCAGGGGGGTATGGACAAAATGTGACCCACTGCCGCTTTCAGTAATTGGCATATTTTCTATATAAAAATTCGGAATTTCAAACTGCGAATAGGTGCAGAGAGCCAGAATTTGGGTCCAAAATATGGTTCAGGTATCGGATTTGGATTGTTTTGGATATTTTGAAAACTGCAGGGGGGATTTGGGCAAAATGTGTCCCACCGCCGCTTTCAGTAATTGGCATATTTTTGGTATAAAAATTCGGAATTTCGAATTGCGAATTGGTGCAGAGAGCTAGAATTTGGGTCCAAAATATGGCTCAGGTGTCGGATTTGGGATGTTTGGGATATTTTGAAAACTGCAGAGGGGTTTGGACAAAATGTGACCCACTGCCGCTTTCAGTAATTGGCATACCCCTTGCCAACAAATGTGTGGGGAAGGGGTAAAGGGAATAAAACACTGCATAACTTGGGGAAACAATGTATCTACGCTAAGGTTGACAAACATTACAATTAAATAATATAGATAATAGCCAGAAATATTCTTAAGCATGCAATAATATAAATGAAATCCTTATTGAGCAATGAGCAATCACACCAGCACATGAATTCTAATTTGGGAAAATACACAATCATCTAACCAGAGAATTAACCGAGTATTAACTAAAATAACCATAACCAAGGACTTAAAACATGTCTCCTCTCGACCAAAGCTGCCACGGCACTGACCAAGCGTCGGTTCCCAGGGCAGGCGTCTACCACAATATCAACTAAACATCTACATAAACTATTGTGGAAATTCTACTAACAAAATGTAGTACTAATATTCAAATCATTAATAATCATAAGAGTATATAATAATGTTACATTACTCAATATAATTTACTGGCAAACAATAATAAGAATTAGTCAAGGTTGAACTATACTCACTCGCTTGACATCAAGTTCCCACACTGGCCACATCCAAATATGGTCATCCCCCCACACGGAGAAACTAACATGAAAATACTTGCAAAAGCCTCATACAATATAATGCAACTCGGGCACACAACAGCATGCTACAATATATAACACACAAGAATAAAAAATCATCCAACTGGATAATATAATAATTATAGAACAAGACAATAGTAATATAAGCATCAAGAGTAATGTTAGAATCCTAGTAAGATTCGTAACAGCAGGACTCGGGGTCGAAGGTGTCACTTACTCGACAGGCAGCATAACGGAGGCAAAAACATTGAGCATTGCCCTGAGACAAGGGGACAGAGCAACCTTCAAACTCTCAAAAAGTGAGTGGGGACCCAGGGGTCGCATCCATTGGACACCTTTCACCCCTCAACCCGTTCTCGCAAATTCGTAAAGTCAATATTGACTTATTAACTACGTGCATAGGTGATATACTAAACATAATAGATACCCTTAAAAAGATTCATAGAAAACACCGACCTTACCTAACCTTGTTAGTATCTTAAGATAAGCATCTTATTGCTTCGTAATTACAATTATTACTTAACCTATACCTATTATAGGTTAGGTAATAATTGTAATTACGAAGCAATAAAATGCTTATCTTAAGATACTAACAAGGTTAGGTAAGGTCGGTGTTTTCTATGAATCTTTATAAGGGTATCTATTATGTTAAGTATGTCACCTATGCACATATTTAATAAGTCAATATTGACTTATTAAATTTGCGAGAACGGGTTGCACCCCTACAGGGCTTCCCAGGGCCCTAAGACTGGTTTTGTTAAGGGTAAGCCCAGCCAGGGTACTGCTAACTGGCACCCAAGTCTACCAAACAAATTTCTAAAACTGAACCCCCGGGACGTGTCCTCTCATGGGGGCCAAGCAGGGGGAACCACCGAGCCCAGGAGGTCAAGATCCTAATATAACAGGGGGCAGGGGAACAAAAGCAGGCCCCCCCACTAGGTACAAAAGCAGCCCCCCCCCCACTAGGTACAAAAGCAGGCCCCCCCCCTAGGTACAAAAGCAGGCCCCCCCCCCACTAGGTACAAAAGCAGGCCCCCACTAGGTACAAAAGCAGCCCCCCCCCCCACTATGTACAAAAAAAAAATGAAAAGAAAACCCCGCAAGAGGGCAACGTACCCAGAAGGAACAGAGCCGGCCACTGTAATATGTGAAAACTAGCTGCGCAGTACCCTGTGCTCCTACCAGTGCAGAAACTACCAGTTACCCCCAAGGTAAAAAGCGAAGAGGAAACCCCCCAACACTCCCAGGGCGGTCAATTACCGAGCAGCAAAAGACCAACAGAGGTAGTTCCCAAGTGCCTTGTGGAAGACAACCCCAGTCCCCAAGGGCTGGGGCACTCAGCACTCAGTACAGGGCACTCAGCACTCAGTACAGGGCACTCAGCACAGGGCACTCAGCACTCAGGGAAGGGAACCCTAAGCACATGCAGCCCGAGTACCTGTGAATATTAGATTATTACTCCCAGCTCACACGCCACTGTATGAGCAGTACTGAACACAAGGCATAGCACAACAGAGAGAATCTGGAGCTGGAGCCACACGATTGAGCCTTATCACATCAGCCGAGAACTGGGGTGTGGATCGCTGGCATGAGGGGTCTGGGGCTCCCCCTTCCCCCTCCCGGGGGTGGGGGGGGGGGGGGGGGTCTGCGCAGACAAGTGACACGGCACATGTGACATCATGCTCGTTTTCATTTGGGGAGTTCTGTCCACTCGTTAGTTTCAGTAGTGGTTTTAACCAGAAGAGGGGCTTGTTTTGAGGCGCTTGCCTTTCTGGGTGCCTGGCCTGGTCAATGGCAGACATAGAATGCTCCAAATCACATGTGCAGTTCTATAGGCCATTGCTCCTCGTGCCTCTCTGAGGGGGCCAGGTTCTGGCTCGTGGTCCCTGGTAGGCCTAAAACTTCATTCACACTGATGCCAAAGTCAAATAATACTGTATACATATCTGCCTGGATAGCTCTGGGGAGCCTCCGGGCTCTCACCTAGAAAATGACGTTTCATTACATTCAAAGCTGTTTTTTTATTGTTTTGTGTGATGGAACTAAAAAGGAGTACCCAGAAACCTTGGCAAGATGAGAAGGCTCAACTGTATCTACACTCGAATTGAAAGGGACAACCCTCGTAGCTGAAGGAAGGGATATCCCAAAGAAAAACCCCACCTCAATCCTAAACCTGCTACTGGGCCAGGGGCAGGGGAAAAGAAGGGCAAACTCCCTGCCCAAAGGAGAAAGAAGGAAAAGGAGGTATGGACAAAGTCACCGCCTATTCCATGAGACAAGCATCATTTGGTATCCCCGGGCCTCAAATCGGGGACACAACCTTGACTGCTGCAATCCAGGAACTAAAGACACCAGCAGTTGCTGCCAGAAGCCCCTCCAAAATTGGCAGAGTAGAGCAACTTGAAGGGAGCATTCCCTTCATGACTCTGGGCCAAAGGTGTCACAGACCCAACAGGTAGCAGTGGAGGCAGACAAACTGAGCATTGCCACAAAGCATGGATGGTGCGCAACCCAGAAATTTGCTCGAAGTGAGAGCAGGGATGGTGGGTGGATCACAAGGACCACCAAACCCATAGGGGTTTTCCAGGGCTTGCAGGGTGAATGTTCCCTGCAGGTATGCCCAGGCACTGTTATTGCTATGCTGGTAACTCCTATATAATTGTATAGGTTTCCCTATTAACACCCAATACCACCAGAAAGAGCAAGAGAGAAACCAAAAAGGGGACCATCCATGCCTAGATACTAGGTAAACCTAATAAGTCAGGAATGGCACAAATAAACCTCCCTTTAGAGGAATGAGGGCACAATGAAAAATAAAGGCCATAAAAGGACCGAATTACAAATTAAGTACACTAACTCTCAAGATACCCGACCGTGGAACACAGGAGAATAGCAGACCAAACCAGGTATGGTAATCTGGAAGGCCTACCTCAGTGCGCCCCACCAGCATATAAACACACTCGACCCAAGGAGAGACTGACAATCCAAGACAATAAGCTTACCTTCAGGGCGAGAGCCACCACAAGCAAGGAGACCCCTTTAGGGAGTGAACCCTGACAACGCAAGGACAGCACTTAATGAGCGCACATGGAAGGTAGCCCTGGGCACATGCAGCTCTAAGAACACTAAACTCCTGGCTCACGTTGCACAACCATACACAGAAAAAGCCTCGAGGGCAAAACACCACTGAGCTGAAACAAAGACCAGAGCCAGAACAATGAGAGAGGAACTAGGCACATACATCTCAGCATTAGAACTGAGGGTGGAGCAGTTGGCTGACACCTGACTGCCTCCCTCCTTCCCCCAAATGTTGAGGGAGGTGGGGGCAAATGAACTAGCTCAAGTTTCATGAATTTTCAATTGTTTGTTTACATTGTTGTTCATTTAGTGGTTTTGAGGCTGTGGTCTATTTTGTTGCATTGATTTTCTAGGTGCCTTGCTTTGGTGGTGGCAAACAGAAATAAGTTGACATAATTTTTTTCATAACTGTCTTTGCTCCCTGCACCTGTGAGGTGGGTCAGGTTCTGTCAATACGAACTCCACAACTGATGGCACCTTGTAGTTTGGTGCTATATCAGTATAGTAGCTTCAGGGAGCCACTAGGGGCTTTCCCCTGAAAAAAATAGGTTGTAGAAATAATAAGACTCAAATAGTAGTTATATCATCTAAGACTAGCCGGTGTGGAACTGTTCCAGGTCTAAAACAGACTTACTTGTTCATCCACACCTTAATCTCTGAACCATTTAGGTTTAAGGTGTTCCACTCAATACAATAATTTAGTGATATTTGCAATGCTGAACAGTTCTTAGAATTATGATACTGAGGATATAACAGTTAATGTGTTTCTTTTTTCTCTTATGCAGGAACGCAATGTGGAAGTGTTATTCTGCTACGAGGCCTATGATGAAGTAGTTCTCATGCAGCTACGGGAATTCACTAACAGGAAAATTGTTTCTGTAGAGAAAGAAATGCGTCAGGATAAAGAAGCAGTTGATAACGAAGGAAGTAAGAAACTTAACAACTATTGTATAACTTCTCTAACTGGCTGCTAAGACGACATAGAAAAACATTATGTTTATAAGTTTTTATTCATTCTTTGGAGAAAATTTAAAAAAAAATCTGATATTACTGCTAATTCCCCTCCTCTTTTAATTTGTATTTTAATGTGAAATAACTGGTGTCCCATAATTTTCTGTTCTCGTAATTTTCCAATTGTCTAAATTCATCTACAATCTGGATTAATTAAAATTCCATAATGCGCATTGAATCTTTGCACACAAGTGCATTCAAATCATTAATTTGATTTTTAATACTGCTTTTGTTATTGTATTTTCTGTGAGGGAAATTGTCAGCTCTCTGAAGCTATCACACTGAATAAGTGCCATACTACTAGGTGTCATCAGTTGCAGAGTTCTGTTGGCCTTCTGTGGACTATGAGAAAAAAGTCCACTACGGGCTCACCATAGCCCGTGCTACTTGGAACTTTTTGTTCCAAGGAGCGAATCTTATGCAACAAAACAACTATGAGCCAGATCCTGCCCCCCCCCCCTTCAGAGAGGAGCAGGGAGCAATGGCCTGTGAATACTTTAAATAAATGTAAAGTTTATCATCTTTTCCACCATCCAAGGGAAGGCTCCTAGCAAGATAAGCAAATCAAAACAGACTACCGCATGGTTAAAACGAAACCGTAGCCTAAAATTTCCCAAACGAACTCCCCCACAATGAAAACAAAATTTTGTAAAACTAGCCCCCCCCCTTTCACTAGTCTGCCCCCCCCCCTTCTTCACTAGTCTGCCCCCCCCCCTTCTTCACTAGTCTGCCCCCCCCTTTCTTCACTAGTCTGCCCCCCCCCACTTCTTCACTAGTCTGCCCCCCCCCTTCTTCACTAGTCTGCCCCCCCCTTTCTTCACTAGTCTGCCCCCCCCCTTCTTCACTAGTCTGCCCCCCCCCTTCTTCACTAGTCTGCCCCCCCCCTTCTTCACTAGTCTGCCCCCCCCCTTCTTCACTAGTCTGCCCCCCCCCCTTCTTCACTAGTCTGCCCCCCCCCCTTCTTCACTAGTCTGCCCCCCCCCCTTCTTCACTAGTCTGCCCCCCCCCCTTCTTCACTAGTCTGCCCCCCCCCCTTCTTCACTAGTCTGCCCCCCCCCCTTCTTCACTAGTCTGCCCCCCCCCCCTTCTTCACTAGTCTGCCCCCCCCCCCCACCTGCCAGGGTCAGCCAGGCCGTGCAGAGTCTAGTTCTATACTGATGTCCGGGTCTGGTAGTCACTTTGCTCTGGCTCTGGTATCCCGTTTTCTTTGGTGTTTTTGCTTTTGAGGGGGTGTGTTCCTATAGGGATGTGTGCGTGAGCCAGGAGTTTAGTGTACTGGAACTGCATGTGCTCAGGGTTTCCTTCCCTGTGCGCTCTGTAAGTACTAGCCTTGCATGGTGAAGGTTATCTTTCCCTGGGGGCATTCAGTCAACACTCCTTTCAGGGGGGGGGGGCTTCCTCATTTGTGGTGGTCCTCGCCCTTAAGGTAAACCTTTAATCTGTGTTATTAAATAAATTAAATATATTAAAGCCTTTAATAAGTAAATCTGTGACTTTGTTTTTCCTTGGTTTGGAAGTGTTTTGGTTGGTGGGGTGCATTGTGGTCTGTGTGACCAGTTATTTTGTTAAAACAAGCTGTGCCGAAGCTTCTCCCAGGCTACTCATACTCCTACTGGGGTGGGATATTTTCATACTCATGCATGGTATTTTTATGCAGGAGTGGGATATTTCATACCTGTACGTTTTTAGACTTGGGTTCGACTCCCTCTCAATTTTGCTTTCGGGGTTCCTTTGGGTTTCCCTGGGGGTAGGCATCTTTCTGGAGGTTTCTGTCCTCATGTCTTCCCCTTTGGAGGAGCATGAGCTTCTGTTGTGTGGCCCAGTTTTTTCTTTGGCTTTGGCCCTGGCCTGTTTTGAGTTCAGGTCCTTCTTATTCTATTTGGTACAGTCCAAGGTTTTTCGGTCGTTCTGTCTAGCTGACACCCCATTGTTTTTCTCACTTTTCTTGGCGCGGCTTTGCCGATCCCTGCATGCTGGAGTGGCGTGGACTTGGGAAAGTGTTCTAGGTTTTAAAGGGTCTCGACTTTGAGCCCCTTGATGCCTATCTTTGGCTCCGCCCTTTCACACAAAAGTTAGTGAGCTGCAGCTTCATGTTATTTCCCTCGCTGTTGGCATTGTTTGTGGTGGATTACCTTCGGGCCTGTCGGCACTTGGGTTCTGTCGTAGGCTTGCTGAGCCTCCTTGAGCTCCTTCCAGATTGGCTCTCAGAGAATGTCCGGGTGCTCTGCTCTGGCCAGGAAGAGAGCTATGCCCATGAGTTGGTCGAGGTAGGCCATAGGTGGAGTCTGAGGCCGGGTTGCATGTGCCACCTGGGGTGGCTTCATCTGTAATGGGTCGACACTGTACTTGCCCTGCTCGTAATGCCTCAGGATTTGCACCAGCACTTTTGCAGTTTGTCCCACTTCTTCTTTTCTGGCAAAGAATGAGATGGCTGCTTTCCGGAGGGGTCCTTGGGTTGTTGATGCTTGGTTGGTCTGGTTGCGGCTCTCCACCGTCATTTGCGCGCCACGGCTTCTGTGTCGGGTTACTCGCTTTGGGTTGATCCGGTCTCCCTCCTTCCCTTTTTCAGGGTTCGAGTCTCCCAGGTCGTCTGTAGGGTTATTCGGTCTAGCCAGCCTACGGTCTATCCCCCTGGCCACGTCATTCGTAAGTTTGCTGCTCATTGCTGTGTAACGGGGGTGGGGGAAATAGCTCTATCTTGTCCATTATTCCACCCCCCAGTTAACTAACGAGGCCGGGGGAAACAGCTCTCTCTAGTCCGTTATCCCGTCCTCAGTTAGCTAACTATTCTAGAGCACCTCCAGAGTTCCTAAGGCAACCTCTCTCGTTCAACACCTTGTAACCTAGGTATTCGACTACCTAGGTGCTAAGACTACAAGGCGACGTCACTTGATCAGTTACCCGAAACTCTAGATAGAACTCTAGAATACAGAATCATTGCCACAAACGTATAAGAGGAAACGAAAGGAAAGAAATGAATAGTGAAGTAATTAGTGAGGGTTTGGGTTGAGAGGGAGAGAGGTGGGAGGAGCGAGGAGGGTCATTAGTGGAAAGTGAGAGTTTAGAGAGGGGTGGAGGGAGAGGTGTAGATAGGTAGAAGTAGAAGAGTAGAAAGTAGAAGACGAAATGCTGCCACCATCCATTCATGATCATTACATACAAGACAAGGAATGGAACTTGTCTGTATCACAATATTCACCAAAGATGTTATCAAGAGATCATTATTAGTATGGTCCCATCTTTATCATGTACTCATTCTAAACCATGAAACCAGTAACCACAGAGGCTTTCTCACCTCAACTCAAAATCTCTAGGGAACAAAATAAAGTCCATTTAAATAATAAATTCAACAATTATATTTTTCATGATAAGTATCATAACTTAAGCAATCCAATTAAAATGTTAAAGATTAATATTCAAAGTGAGTCATCCTCCAAGAATCTGAGAACACTACAACTGACTGCCACTGATCATCACACAACACTTGTAAAACACGACCAAGTCACCTAAATGTTCACTCACCGAGGACTGAGTCTAAGTTGAATAGAGAGGGGGGGGGGGAGTCTGCAATTTTCAAGCAGCGTCACCCCCCGTCTGGTGACGGCCTATCTCGACGGCTGGCCTCTGCTCTGCTCCGCTGGCTGGTCTCCTATTCCTCTCGAATCGATAGTTCTCCGAGTATATATTGGGGACCCTAGTAACTAACTCCGCCCACAAGTAGATAGCCTCCGGCACTCTACCAAGCCACTCCTTAAACGTCGGCATGTTTGAAGGCTACCAGGCTCCAATTATGAGATTAGCAGAAGCAAGGTGAAGTTCACATGATCTGACCTCAGGTCACTTGGGGTCATTAACTCTTTAGAGGGTGTGAGATCTCCGGCAGACAACTGGTGCCTTCCCAAATCCCTGTCTCTGACTCATATTCTATATATGTATTAAACTAAACCAAACACTTTTACAGTGTTACATAAAGACTTGCTGTGAAGAGTAGGTAAAGAATAAATTGAGAGATAGGAGAATAATCTTATGATTAGACTTGGACTGGCTGGCATATGCATTATATATCATTAATGCATATGCCAGGGGGGGGGGTGAGATCTCCCCAAAGGCATAAACTGCTAGGTCAGGTCATCCACAAACCCATATCCAATGACTCCAAGGTCATGGGAAGCTTGACCTTCCCATGAAGTTGGAGGATTGTTGGTGGGTTTGTGGATTTGGAATGAGGGAAGAGGCGGGCTGGATGAGGCAGTTTATGTCTTGGGAAATATTTGTAATCATTTCATTTAGAGATGAGTGTGAGCAGAAATGACACGCTATAGACGTATTCGCAGACACGCTGGCTCTCTGCGAATACGTGCAGAGAGCCAGAATTTGGCTCCAAAATACGGCTCAGGCCTCGAAATTGGGATATTTGGGATATTTCGAAAACTGCAGGGGAGTTTGTGCAAAATGTGACTAACTGCCGCTTTCAGGACTTAGCATATGTTGGGTATAAAAAGTCGTAATTTCAATCTGCGAATACGTGCATAGAGCCAAAATTTGGCTCAGGCCTCGAAATTGGGATGTTTGGGATATTTTGAAATCTGCAGGGGGGTTTGGGACAAATATGACCAAACGCCGCTTTCAGAACTTGGCATATGTTGGGTATAAAAAGTCGTAATTTCAAACTGCGAATACGTGCAGAGAGCTTGAATTTGGCTCGAAAATATGGCTCAGGCCTCGAAAGTGGGATGTTTGGGATATTTTGAAAACTGCAGGGGGGGTTTTAGACAAATGTGACCAAACGCCGCGCTCAGTACTTGGCATATGTTGGGTATAAAAAAGTCGTAATTTCAAACTGCGAATACGTGCAGAGAGCGAGAATTTGGCTCCAAAATATGGCTCAGGCCTCGAAATTGGGATATTTGGGATATTTCGAAAACTGCAGGGGAGTTTGTGCGAAATGTGACTCACTGCTGCTTTCAAGACTTGGCATATGTTGGGTATAAAATAACGTAATTTCAAACCGCAAATACATGCATAGAGCCAGAATTTGGCTCCAAAAAATGGCTCAGGCCTCAAAATTGGGATGTTTGGGATATTTTGAAAACTGCAGGGGGGGTTTGGGACAAATGTGACGAAACGCCGCTTTCAGTACTTGGCATATGTTGGGTATATAAATTCGTAATTTCAAACTGCGAATACGTGCAGAGAGCCAAAATTTGGCTCCAAAATATGGCTCATGCCTCGAAATTGGGATGTTTGGGATATTTTGAAAACTGCAAGGGGGATTTGGGACAAATGTGACGAAACGCCACTATCAGTACTTGGCATATGTTGGGTATACAAATTCGAAATTTTAAATGAAGGCGATGAGTCACAATAACGTGGCTGAAGTATGTTGACCAGACCACACACTAGAAATTGAAGGGACGACGACGTTTCGGTCCGTCCTGGACCATTCTCAAGTCGATTGTGATGTGGAGGTAGGGACAGGCAATGAATAGGCAAGAGAGAGCTGAGGAGGAAAGTCAGGTGTAGGGGATAGTAGTAATGAGAACTGCAGCAGGCCTATTGGCCCATACGAGGCAGCTCCTGTTATAACCACCGAAGGAGATAGTAATAGGAAAAAGAAGAGGATAGCAAGGGAGCGTAGGAGAAGACAATGAACAGAAAAAGGGAGAAGAGAGAAAGAAAAGGAGAGAAAGAAAGAAATGGAAGGGGGAAAGCTTATGTTAAGTCACGTTTGTTAGAAAGATTAGAGCATTTGAATATATACTGTGAAAGGGAAGAGTCCACAGCAACAAAGCCAGGACTCAAGTTCATGTTGGGTACATTGTTTATAAGAGCCGATTCTACAAGACGGCGTCTGTGTAGAGTAGAGGCAGGAAAGATTATTTTGGAGGAAGACCAATCAATGAGATGATTAGAATCCCTCACATGGCAGAAGAGAGCATTGTTAGTGCCTGCAGACTTAACACTTCTCTTGTGTTCTTTAAGTCTGTCATTCAGTGTACGGCCAGTTTCACCAAAGTATTGGAGAGGACAAGATGAACAGGAAATAGAGTAGACACCAGCAGCATTAGAAGCAGGAGGAGCAGTGTGAACTAGATTGCTACGAAGTGTGTTAGTTTGTCGAAAGGCGAGTTTAATGTCAAGAGGACGAAAGGTATTGGTAAAAGTTTTGAGTTCAGATATGAAGGGAAGGCATAGTACAGAGCTACTAGTGTTGGAAGCAGGTTTAGGATGAAAGAAATTTCGTTTAGCTTGAGAGTGGGCACAGTTGATGAAATGCAAAGGATAACCAAGGCGAGAGAATGATTTGTAGATAAAGGCAATTTCAGAATCAAGAAACTGAGGGTCGCTGATGCGTAGAGCGCGGAGGAAGAGAGAGACGAGGACACTTTTCTTAACAGAAGGAGGATGGTACGAAAAGAAGTGAATGTACATGCCACTATGCATGGATTTACGGTAGACAGAGAAAGAGAACCCAGACACAGAGCTGTGAACATGAACATCAAGAAAAGGAAGGAGGGAATTAGATTCCCATTCAACTTTGAAATGGATAGAAGGAACCAGATTGTTAAGAGAGGCGAGGAAAGGCTGGAAAAGATTAAGGTCATGAGGCCATAAAGCAAAAATGTCATCAACATATCGAAGCCAGGGAGAGGGACGAGTATCAAAAGAAGGAAGAAGAACAATTTCGAAGTATTCCATGTAGAAATTAGCAAGAACAGGGGAGAGAGGGGAACCCATAGCCACACCGAAAGTTTGAGTGTAATATTTACCGTTGAAAGAGAAAGAGTTAGATTCAACACAGAGTCTAATGAGATCGAGGAAAACGTCAGTGTGAAGTGGGAGAGGAAGTAGACCCTCTGACGCCTTCTGTCTGAGGAAAGAGAGAACGTCATCGAGCGGAACATTAGTGAACAGAGTCGACATCAAGACTAAGCATCTTACAAGAGGGTTGCAGGCGCAGTCTTTCTATGAAGTCCTGAGAGTGACGAAGGTGGGCAGGGGAAAAAGTGCCAAGGTAAGGTGTCAGGGTTTTAGTGAGCCAGGAGGCAAGAGGATAGCTGACAGAACCCCGTGAAGAAATGATAGGACGAAGAGGAACACCAGGTTTATGAGTCTTAGGAAGACCATAGAAATAAGGAAGAGAAGGGCAGATGACATGGAAACGTTTAATGAGATCAAAGTCAGGAGGGCAAAGACTAGAGAGCTGTCTTAGTTTGCGGTTAAAGGAAGTTTTGAGGCGATCCAAAGGGTTAGAAGTCAGAGGAGCATAAGTGCGAGAATCAGAGAGCAAGACATCTGCTTTTCGGAGGTAGTCCTCACGTTCAAGGACAACCACCGAATTGCTTTTGTCGGAAGGAAGGATAAGAATAGAGTTGTTAGATTTCAGGGAGGCAAGGGCAAGCTGGAAGCGAGGAGGAAGGTGGTTATTTTTAGAAAACAAGCTGTCAAGAACGGGGATAAGGGCCCCTCTAAAGGCAGACAGGTCCGAAAGAGTACTAGAGTTAGAATTGACAAACCTGTCAAAGGAACTAATGAGATCAATGCTGATCAATGAGAATTGTCCAGGACGGACCGAAACTTCGTCGTCCCTTCAATTTCTAGTGTGTCGTCTGGTCAACATACTTCAGCCACGTTATTGTGACTCATCGCCTGCATATGGATACCACACGTACGCGATACAACATCTACCCTTCTCTTCCTTATTTCTATGGTCTTCCTAAGACTCATAAACCTGGTGTTCCTCTTCGTCCTATCATTTCTAAACAGGGTTCTGTCAGCTATCCTCTTGCCTCCTGGCTCACTAAAACTCTGACACCTTACCTTGGCACTTTTTCCCCTGCCCACCTTCGTCACTCTCAGGACTTCATAGAAAGACTGCGCCTGCAACCCTCTTGTAAGATGCTTAGTCTTGATGTCGACTCTCTGTTCACTAATGTTCCGCTCGATGACGTTCTCTCTTTCCTCAGACAGAAGGCGTCAGAGGGTCTACTTCCTCTCCCACTTCACACTGACGTTTTCCTCGATCTCATTAGACTCTGTGTTGAATCTAACTCTTTCTCTTTCAACGGTAAATATTACACTCAAACTTTCGGTGTGGCTATGGGTTCCCCTCTCTCCCCTGTTCTTGCTAATTTCTACATGGAATACTTCGAAATTGTTCTTCTTCCTTCTTTTGATACTCGTCCCTCTCTCTGGCTTCGATATGTTGATGACATTTTTGCTTTATGGCCTCATGACCTTAATCTTTTCCAGCCTTTCCTCGCCTCTCTTAACAATCTGGTTCCTTCTATCCATTTCAAAGTTGAATGGGAATCTAATTCCCTCCTTCCTTTTCTTGATGTTCATGTTCACAGCTCTGTGTCTGGGTTCTCTTTCTCTGTCTACCGTAAACCCATGCATAGTGGCATGTACATTCACTTCTTTTCCTACCATCCTCCTTCTGTTAAGAAAAGTGTCCTCGTCTCTCTCTTCCTCCGCGCTCTACGCATCAGCGACCCTCAGTTTCTTGATTCTGAAATTGCCTTTATCTACAAATCATTCTCTCGCCTTGGTTATCCTTTGCATTTCATCAACTGTGCCCACTCTCAAGCTAAACGAAATTTCTTTCATCCTAAACCTGCTTCCAACACTAGTAGCACTGTACTATGCCTTCCCTTCATATCTGAACTCAAAACTTTTACCAATACCTTTCGTCCTCTTGACATTAAACTCGCCTTTCGACAAACTAACACACTTCGTAGCAATCTAGTTCACACTGCTCCTCCTGCTTCTAATGCTGCTGGTGTCTACTCTATTTCCTGCTCATCTTGTCCTCTTCAATACTTTGGTGAAACTGGCCGTACACTGAATGACAGACTTAAAGAACACAAGAGAAGTGTTAAGTCTGCAGACACTAACAATGCTCTCTTCTGCCATGTGAGGGATTCTAATCATCCCATTGATTGGTCTTCCTCCAAAATAATCTTTCCTGCCTCTACTCTACACAGACGCCGTCTTGTAGAATCGGCTCCAATAAACAATATACCCAACATGAACTTGAGTTCTGGCTTTGTTGCTGTGGACTCTTCCCTTTCACAGTATATACTCAAATGCTCTAATCTTTCTAACAAACGTGACTTAACATAAGCTTTCCCCCTTCCATTTCTTTCTTTCTCTTTCCTTTTCTTTCTCTCTTCTCCCTTTTTCTGTTCATTGTCTTCTCCTACGCTCCCTTGCTATCCTCTTCTTTTTCCTATTACTATCTCCTTCGGTGGTTATAATAGGAGCTGCCTCGTATGGGCCAATAGGCCTGCTGCAGTTCTCATTACTACTATCCCCTACACCTGACTTTCCTCCTCAGCTCTCTCTTGCCTATTTATTGCCTGTCCCTACCTCCTCATCACAATCGACTTGAGAATGGTCCAGGACGGACCGAAACGTCGTCGTCCCTTCAATTTCTAGTGTGTGGTCTGGTCAACATACTTCAGCCACGTTATTGTGACTCATCGCCTGCATATGGATACCACACGTACGCGTCTTACTCTGTTTAATTTCTTTGATGCTCTACCTTCCTTCAAACGGCCTTTTCGCGCCTTTGAATCTTCCCTTCTTGCCGCCAAGCGCCGAAAGAACCAGCTCAGGTTTCTTAAAGACTGTCTTGCTGAGCAAGTTCTCCCTCATTCTTTATCTCACTTTCTCCAGTTCAACACTTCGGGATCTCCTTTCCCTGAACATGCCCGCCTTTTTCTTCAAGAACTTATTCATGCCACCTCCTTGCAAGTTGACGAGGGTTTTCGTGCTGTTCGTCAACAGCAACGCTTTCTGTCCTCTTCTCTTCCCAGTGATCTATGCAATATCATTTTTCCAATTGCATTTGACACTGCTCACGTCTCCTCTTCCTACCACTCCTCCACACTACACAACAAACTTCAACGCCTGATCTCCAACAGTCCTTGGGCCAAATACTCTCTCTCTGACTGTGTTACCAACCGCTTTTAGTACTTGGCATATGATGGGTATAAACAAGTCGTAATTTCAAACTGCGAATACGTGCAGAGAGCCAGAATTTGGCTCCAAAATATGGCTCAGGCTTCGAAATTGGGATATTTGGAATATTTCGAAAACTGCAGGGGACTTTGTTCAAAATGTGACTCACTGCCGCTTTCAGGACTTGGCATATGTTGGGTATAAAAAGTCGTAATTTCAAACTGCGAATACGTGCAGAGAGCCAGAATTTTGCTCCAAAATATGGCTCAGGCCTCGAAATTGGGATATTTGGAAGATTTCGAAAACTGCAGTGGAGTTTGTGCAAAATGTGACTCACTGCCGCTTTCAGGACTTTGCATATGTTGGGTATAAAAAGTCGTAAATTCAATCTGCAAATACGTGCAGAGAGCCAGAATTTGGCGACAAAATATGGCTCAGGCCTCGAAATTGGTGTGTTTGGGATATTTTGAAAACTGCAGGGGGGATTGAGACAAATGTGACCAAACGCATTGGCATATGTTGGGTATAAAAAAGTCGGAATTTCAAAATGCGAATACGTGCAGAGAGCCAGAATTTGGCTACAAAATATAGCTCAGGCATCGAAATTGGGATATTTGGAATATTTTGAAAACTGCAGGGGAGTTTGTGCAAAATGTGACTCACTGCTGCTTTCAGTACTTGGAAGATGTTGGGTATAAAAGTCGTAATTTCAAACTGCAAATACCTGCAGAGAGCCAGAATTTGGTTACAAAATATGGCTCAGGCCTCGAAATTGGGATGTTTGGGATATTTTGAAAACTGCAGGGGAGTTTACGCAAATTGTGACTCACTGCCACTTTCAGTACTTGGCATATGTTGGGTATAAAAAAGTCGCAATTTCAAACTGCGAATACGTGCAAAGAGCCAGAATTTGGCTCCAAAACATGGCTAAGGCCTCGAAATTGGGATATTTGGGATATTTTAAAAACTGCAGGGGAGTTTGTGCAAAATGTGACTCACTGCTGCTTTCAGTACTAGGCATATATTGGGTATAAAAAGTCGTAATTTCAAACAGCGAATACGTGCAGAGAGCCAGAATTTGGCTCCAAAATATGGCTCAGGCCTCGAAATAGGGATATTTGGGATATTTCGAAAACTGCAGGGGAGTTTGTGCCAAATTTTACTGACTGCCACTTTCAGGGCTTGGCATATGTTGGGTATAAAAATCATAAATTCAATCTGCGAATACGTGCATAGAGCCAGAATTTGGCTCCAAAATATGGCTCAGGCCTCGAAATTGGGATGTTCGGGATATTTTGAAAACTGCAGGGAGGTTTGGGACAAATATGACCAAACGTCGCTTTCAGTACTTGATATATGTTGGGTATATAAAACCCTAATTTCAAACTGCGAATACGTGAAGAGAGCCAGAATTGGGCTCCAAAATATGGCTCAGGCCCCGAAATTAGCATGTTGGGGATATTTTGAAAACTGCAGGGAGCTTTGGGACAAATGTGACCAAACGTCGCTTTCAGTACTTGGCATAAGTTGGGTATAAAAAGTCGTTATTTCAAACTACGAATACATGCAGACAGTCAGAATTTGGCTCCAAAATATGGCTCAGGCCTTGAAATTGAGATGTTTGGGATATTTTGAAAACTGCAGGAGGGATTGGGACAGATGTGACCAAACGCCGCTTTTAGTAATTGGCATATGTTGGGTATAAAAAGTCGCAATTTCAAACAGCGAATACGTCCAGAGAGCCAGCATTTTGCTCCAAAACATGGCTAAGGCCTCGAAATTGGGATATATGGGATATTTTGAAAACTGCAGGGGAGTTTGTGCAAAATGTGACTCACTGCCCCTTTCAGTACTTGGCATATGTTGGGTATAAAAAGTCGTAATATCAAAATATGAATACGTGCGGAGAGCCAGACGTTGGCTCCAAATTATGACTCAGGCTTCGATATTGGGATGTTTGGGATATTTAGAAAATTGCAGGAAGGATTGGGACAAATGTGACCAAACGCCGCTTTCAGTACTTGGCATATGTTGGGTATAAAAAAGTCGCAATTTCAAACTGCGAATATGTGCAAAGAGCCAGAATTTGGCTCCAAAACATGGCTAAGGCCTCGAAATTGGGATATTTGGGATATTTTAAAAACTGCAGGGTAGTTTGTGCAAAATGTGACTCACTGCAGCTTTCAGTACTAGACATATATTGGGTATAAAAAGTCATAATTTCAAACTGCGAATACGTGCAGAGAGCCAGAATTTGGCTCCAAAATATGACTCAGGGCTCGAAATTGGGATATTTGGGATATTTCGAAAACTGCAGGGGAGTTTGTGCAAAATGTGACTCACTGCCACTTTCAGGACTTGGCATATGTTGGGTATAAAAATCATAAATTCAATCTGCGAATACGTGCATAGAGCCAGAATTTGGCTCCAAAATATGGCTCAGGCCTCGAAATTGGGATGTTCGGGATATTTTGAAAACTGCAGGGAGGTTTGGGACAAATATGACCAAACGTCGCTTTCAGTACTTGGCATATGTTGGGTATATAAAACCGTAATTTCGAACTGCGAATACTTGCAGAGAGTCAGAATTTGGTTCCAAAATATGGCTCAGGCCTCGAAATTAGCATGTTTGGGATATTTTGAAAACTGCAGGGGGGATTGAGACAAATGTGACCAAACGCATTGGCATATGTTGGGTATAAAAAAGTCGGAATTTCAAAATGCGAATACGTGCAGAGAGCCAGCACTTTGCTCCAAAACATGGCTAAGGCCTCGAAATTGAGATATTTGGGATATTTTGAAAACTGCAGGGGAGTTTGTGCAAAATGTGACTCACTGCTGCTTTCAGTACTTGGCATATGTTGGGTATAAAAAGTCGTAATTTCAAACTGCGAATACGTGCAGAGAGCCAGAATTTGGCTCCAAAATATGGCTCAGGCTTCGAAATTGGGATATTTGGAATATTTCGAAAACTGCAGGGGACTTTGTGCAAAATGTGACTCACTGCCGCTTTCAGGACTTGGCATATGTTGGGTATAAAAAGTCGTAATATCAAACTGCAAATACGTGCAGAGCCAGAATTTGGCTACAAAATATGGCTCAGGCCTCGAAATTGGGATTTTTGGGATATTTTGAAAACTGCAGGGGGGATTGAGACAAATGTGACCAAACGCATTGGCATATGTTGGGTATAAAAAAATCGTAATTTCATACTGCGAATACGTGCAGAAGGCCAGAATTTGGCTCCAAAATATGGCTCAGGCCTCGAAATTGGGATATTTGGGATATTTTGAAAACTGCAGGGGAGTTTGTGCAAAATGTGACTCACTGCCACTCTCAGTACTTGGCATATGTTGGGTATAAAAAGTCGTAATATCAAAATATGAATATGTGCAGAGAGCCAGACGTTGGCTCCAAAATATGACTCGGGCCTCGATATTGGGATGTTTGGAATATTTAGAAAACTGCAGGGAGGTTTGGGACAAATGTGACCAAACGCCGCTTTCAGTACTTGGCATATGTTGGGCATAAAAAAGTCGCAATTTCAAACTGCGAATACGTGCAGAGAGCCAGAATTTGGCTCCAAAACATGGCTAAGGCCTCGAAATTGGGATATTTGGGATATTTTAAAAACTGCAGGGTAGTTTGTGCAAAATGTGACTCACTGCAGCTTTCAGTACTAGGGATATATTGGGTATAAAAAGTCATAATTTCAAACTGTGAATACGTGCAGAGAGCCAGAATTTGGCTCCAAAATATGACTCAGGCCTCGAAATTGGGATATTTGGGATATTTCGAAAACTGCAGGGGAGTTTGTGCAAAATGTGACTCACTGCCACTTTCAGGACTTGGCATATGTTGGGTATAAAAATCATAAATTCAATCTGCGAATACGTGCATAGAGCCAGAATTTGGCTCCAAAATATGGCTCAGGCCTCGAAATTGGGATGTTCGGGATATTTTGAAAACTGCAGGGAGGTTTGGGACAAATATGACCAAACATCGCTTTCAGTACTTGGCATAAGTTGGGTATATAAAACCAAAATTTCAAACTGCGAATACGTGCAGAGAGCCAGAATTTGGTTCCAAAATATGGCTCAGGCCTCGAAATTAGCATGTTTGGGATATTTTGAAAACTGCAGGGAGCTTTGGGACAAATGTGACCAAACGCCGCTTTCAGTATTTGGCATAAGGTTGTAACAAACTAGGCTGTTGTAAGAATTATCCAGAGTGGTTTATCGACAAAAGAGAATGGGAAGCTGAGCCGCATGGTGACCTGACCCCCAGGGGAATTCGCGGTGGAAATAACCAACGCTTTGTTCATAATTTTGTATAATGAACCATCCTATAGTATTCAATAATTTAGAGAAAATTAGCCTTTATTCATTTTGCATTAAAATTGTATTGTATAATAGTACTGGATACAATATCAAGAGTATTCTAATTATTGAGTTTAAGTCACCATCAGTGACGTCACGAATCAGATCTAACTTTTGAGGCGGAGTGACCGGCGGTCATAGGTCAGCAGGGTTGACATGTCTAATATTTCTCAAAGTTTTAATAACCATTTTTGTGATCGGGAACAGCTTTGCCGTTAGATGTTTGTGTAATCTAATTCAGTAAAATAATTCAACCAGTCTGGATCAATTAAGTACAACAGAGGTTAATTGTTATAACTTAAACCTGGCTAGTAACTTGGTAGAACTTTGACTGACTAGGCGGAAGGATACAAGGTTCTAGTCTGGGCTAGGCCAGACGAGGACAAAGCAGTGTGGTCACGGAAGCAGCTAGGAGAGGTCAAACATCTTACCTCTCCCCTAGACCAGCCAAGACATCTAGCTGGTAGCCCAAGGTATAGTTGCTATTGTTAAGTATAGAAATAGTCTCATTTGCCACTCAGGTCAAGTAGGGAGTGTTAAAGTGATAGGGAGTGAACCTATTTAGATTTTGTTTTAGTTTTCGTTTAATAAATTAAATTTGTTATTAATTTGCATTTTATTGTTTCCATGTGTTTTATGTGTATACTTGTCCTGGTCACGTGGTCCACACGAGGCAGAGTTGCATTGGGCGCCGATTCTAACATCGAATCGGAATTATCATTACCGTGTAATTTATTCCACACTCAAGGTCATCGTTTATAGTGGGGATCAAGCCCCTAGGTTGATTAATTAGCGTGATCGATCCAGACCTCGATCATTGCTCTTGCAAACTAGGCTGTTGTAAGAATTATCCAGAGTGGTTTATCGACAAAAGAGAATGGGAAGCTGAGCCGCATGGTGACCTGACCCCCAGGGGAATTCGCGGTGGAAATAACCAACGCTTTGTTCATAATTTTGTATAATGAACCATCCTATAGTATTCAATAATTTAGAGAAAATTAGCCTTTATTCATTTTGCATTAAAATTGTATTGTATAATAGTACTGGATACAATATCAAGAGTATTCTAATTATTGAGTTTAAGTCACCATCAGTGACGTCACGAATCAGATCTAACTTTTGAGGCGGAGTGACCGGCGGTCATAGGTCAGCAGGGTTGACATGTCTAATATTTCTCAAAGTTTTAATAACCATTTTTGTGATCGGGAACAGCTTTGCCGTTAGATGTTTGTGTAATCTAATTCAGTAAAATAATTCAACCAGTCTGGATCAATTAAGTACAACAGAGGTTAATTGTTATTACTTAAACCTGGCTAGTAACTTGGTAGAACTTTGACTGACTAGGCGGAAGGATACAAGGTTCTAGTCTGGGCTAGGCCAGACGAGGACAAAGCAGTGTGGTCACGGAAGCAGCTAGGAGAGGTCAAACATCTTACCTCTCCCCTAGACCAGCCAAGACATCTAGCTGGTAGCCCAAGGTATAGTTGCTATTGTTAAGTATAGAAATAGTCTCATTTGCCACTCAGGTCAAGTAGGGAGTGTTAAAGTGATAGGGAGTGAACCTATTTAGATTTTGTTTTAGTTTTCGTTTAATAAATTAAATTTGTTATTAATTTGCATTTTATTGTTTCCATGTGTTTTATGTGTATACTTGTCCTGGTCACGTGGTCCACACGAGGCAGAGTTGCATTGGGCGCCGATTCTAACATCGAATCGGAATTATCATTACCGTGTAATTTATTCCACACTCAAGGTCATCGTTTATAGTGGGGATCAAGCCCCTAGGTTGATTAATTAGCGTGATCGATCCAGACCTCGATCATTGCTCTTGTATTACTGGTCTGGTGGTGGCAGCAGAGGTGACTCTAGGGTTTTGTTCAGAGCTTAGGTCACGTCATACTGGGTGTAGAATCCTAAGTCGGTCAATCGTCTTAGGACCACGTGGCGTGGAGTTGGCTTTGGTAAAAGTTTTGGAGTCCCTTGGTTTAGAAATAAAAGTAAGAATACGGGTAGAGGGAGTAGAAAGAAGGAAGTAAAGATAGAGGAACCCAAACCCGTGTTACAATAATTCACGAGGTTTAGTATCCAAACCCACAATTCAACTCATGCCACAAACAAAAGCTAACCTAACTAATAAAATTTGACAAATAATAGTCCAACATCATAATGAACATGTCCATATTTCATAAATTTCTCAGCTGTCAACTGACAGCAATCCTTCAATATCAGGAAACATACATCCTACCCTTACTGACATAGCTAAATAACATGTCCCTACTCTACCATCAAAGACTAGCTATTAAACTCTCTTGGCTCTTCACTAGCCAAGTCCATGTGTCCTCTAGAGCCGGCCACACCGTGCTCAAACAAACATTAAAGTTATAAGTTCAGACTGAACTTTCAGTCATCCGGGAGCGTACTACGGAACTATCAAGTTCACATCCGTGTACTAACCACTCCCCATCAATGTCAACCTTGACATGTTAAGGAACACACCTAATGTTTATTACATGTATCTAAAAATAAAAAAAAATTCCTATACTATAGGGCAGTATTTCAGCTAGTTATTCCGGACGCGTTGCGGTCATCAGCGTTAAAGCTTGCGCATGCTTCAAAAATTGCAGGGCATCCGGGGATCTTTAAAACCCACTTAAAAGCAAAGTCTCTATTTTATTTTCCAGGATTACTTTCTGAGGTAATCAATTTCGTGAAGTCGTGCCCTCGTTGCCAGAGGAGGAAAGGTACCCTTAAGGTACAAGCCCCACTTCAGGAATTTCCTGAAATTCGTGAACCGTTAGATCGTGTGGGGGCCGATCTGATTGATTTACACCACAGTCATTCAGGTAACAGATATGTGTTGGTGCTAGTTGACCATCTGTCTAGATACACTACACTAGTTGCATTACCTCAGAAGGATTCTCGTACGGTTGCAGATGCATTCTTGCGTAGGTTCGTTACTGTATTCGGACCTCCTAAAGTTTTAGTCTCTGACCGGGGTCAAGAATTCAATGGGAATATATTTAGAGAAGTTTGTAAGATTTTGGAGACAACTTCGGCTTTTACAACGGCCTACCACCCACAAGCAAACGGAATGACGGAACGGACTAATCGTTCAGTCAAGGATATGCTTGCAATCCTTGCTGAACATGATGCAAACACCTGGGATGAACACCTACCCTATGTTCAGTTCGCCTTGAATACTGCCATCCACCAATCAATTAACACCCAACCACTTCATTTGTTTACTGGTAATTCATGCAATTTCCCGTCAGGTCTGCTTAACAGACATAATGTTGCATACGGGGAGGACTATCCTTCAGAGGTCCTTGGAAAAATGAGAAATGCATGGAATATTGCAGCTGCAGCGTCCAAGAAGGCACGGACTCGGTATGCTCATTTTTATGACAAGAAAGTGCGCCCTCTTGAGTTGAAGGAAGGAAGCCTCGTATTGAGAGTGAATGAGGCTGCGCCCGCCAATCAGAGCAGGAAACTAGCTCCGAGGTGGCGAGGACCATATAGAGTAATTAAAAGGGCGGGGCCGGTTAATCTTGTTATAAAAGGAGTGTTCGAGGACCAGGTGGAAAGGACAATTCATGTAAATAAATTGAAACATTATCATGCTAGAGAGGAATTAGAACTGCCTTCAGCGGGTCTAGTTCCTGACTCAGCAGTGCTGACTCATGGCTTCACCGACGAGTCAGAAGATGAGGATGACCCTCTGTCATCGCTCATCAGTAGTCAGGTGCAGTCTCGCCACCCTATGGTGACGAGATCTCGCGCTATACAGTAAAGTAACTTCCTTGGTTAGTATAATTTAGTATTCATTAGATTTTCCTGTAAAGGCAATGAGATGTACTATGTCTATACTTGACTCAGGTAGCAACTTTTACCGTGCTCTGGGGTTCCACCTCCACCAAACCCAGAGTATATCTATGCTTCCGCTGTGTTGTGTCTGTCTGTTCCCAGGTCTGATTGGTACACCGACCCAGTTGTTCCAGCCACACGTGAACCCTTGTCTGTAAAGACCGAGGGGGGAGGCACGTTACACAAAGCCCTCCCCCCACTAGACCCAGTAACCCATACATCAGTTACTTTGGGGATGAGTGACTGTCCAAGAGTCACCCGGCCGACGCCTCACGTCACTAACGAGGTTGTCAGGGCCAGCGAGCTGTCCACATTATAGCAGTCACCGGAGGTGCCATACAACGCCGGGGTAGCTGTCTCGAGATCACCAATACCCACCTGCTGCGTCATCAAGACTGCAGTCATTCCAGCAGTGTTGGAGGAGAGGTCAAGAAATGGAAAGCACGTAGCAGTACTCAAGAATTTCGCCGGAAGATTAATGATTACGTCATCTGAAGTAACAAGAAAGCAGAAGTAAGGCGGTCACAGGTGGAAGGCACGGTTTCCCTACAGAGTACCGGGACTCGCCAATAGAAGGTCGCAAAATTGTCTCCTTTGGCCTAAAGTCGGCGGTACGAGGGTATACACAGTTGGTGTTTACGGCCTAGTAACCTGGGGACATCAAGAAACGCCTGAGATGACGTGAGCAATGATGGAAGACGAGATTCACCTGTTCTGCAAACAAGCAACCCGCCTCTACGACCTTCTAACATCACTCCTGCTAAGAGACACCGTTGGTACATCCAGTTCTGCTCTGCTGTGGTCATCTGCGACAAGTTTAACATCAAGACTACCGTGTGAACTGTGATTGATACGAAGGCGTGTGGACTGTCGAGAGCAAGATTAATGGCCGAAGTAACAGTATTCTACAGCTGTCACTTGGCACTCCGCTCTACTACACTCTGTCGTCATTCAGGAGTACCGGATGGGAGTACAAGAGGACCAGGTATTGATGTCTACACATGGGGAGAAGCAAGATCGACACCGTCATCGTCAGCGACTACATTCAGCATCCAGCAGCATCGATTTTTTTTTTCGATTACTCAATATGAACAATTGATACAAAACAACAAAGTTGGCTCTGAACATCTGTGTAAAGAACATCTGGACACTTTTGTTTAAATGTTGAAAAACAGATTTAGAATCAATACTTTATAAATGTTGAAAAACAGCTTTAAAATAATAATTTTGGTATAATATGAATTTTACTCTATAAATTGGTCAGTAATCAAAATCGAAGCCCCTGTGTAATTGTCTCAGCCCAGAACAAACGGTTATGGAAAATTATGTTGTGTGCTATTTTTTTCAGAATGTTTGAACACAGGAGAGGCGGACCAATATAAACATTGACACTTCTAGTGAGTGAGAACACTTGGCTGTACAGTCAGCTGAAACCTGTGATATAGTATAGGAATTTTTTTTTATTTTTAGATACATGTAATAAACATTAGGTGTGTTCCTTAACATGTCAAGGTTGACATTGATGGGGAGTGGTTAGTACACGGATGTGAACTTGATAGTTCCGTAGTACGCTCCCGGATGACTGAAAGTTCAGTCTGAACTTATAACTTTAATGTTTGTTTGAGCACGGTGTGGCCGGCTCTAGAGGACACATGGACTTGGCTAGTGAAGAGCCAAGAGAGTTTAATAGCTAGTCTTTGATGGTAGAGTAGGGACATGTTATTTAGCTATGTCAGTAAGGGTAGGATGTATGTTTCCTGATATTGAAGGATTGCTGTCAGTTGACAGCTGAGAAATTTATGAAATATGGACATGTTCATTATGATGTTGGACTATTATTTGTCAAATTTTATTAGTTAGGTTAGCTTTTGTTTGTGGCATGAGTTGAATTGTGGGTTTGGATACTAAACCTCGTGAATTTTAACAAATTAACAAGGTTTACTAAGTGCTTGTGCGGGGGGGTTGTAACAAACTAGGCTGTTGTAAGAATTATCCAGAGTGGTTTATCGACAAAAGAGAATGGGAAGCTGAGCCGCATGGTGACCTGACCCCCAGGGGAATTCGCGGTGGAAATAACCAACGCTTTGTTCATAATTTTGTATAATGAACCATCCTATAGTATTCAATAATTTAGAGAAAATTAGCCTTTATTCATTTTGCATTAAAATTGTATTGTATAATAGTACTGGATACAATATCAAGAGTATTCTAATTATTGAGTTTAAGTCACCATCAGTGACGTCACGAATCAGATCTAACTTTTGAGGCGGAGTGACCGGCGGTCATAGGTCAGCAGGGTTGACATGTCTAATATTTCTCAAAGTTTTAATAACCATTTTTGTGATCGGGAACAGCTTTGCCGTTAGATGTTTGTGTAATCTAATTCAGTAAAATAATTCAACCAGTCTGGATCAATTAAGTACAACAGAGGTTAATTGTTATAACTTAAACCTGGCTAGTAACTTGGTAGAACTTTGACTGACTAGGCGGAAGGATACAAGGTTCTAGTCTGGGCTAGGCCAGACGAGGACAAAGCAGTGTGGTCACGGAAGCAGCTAGGAGAGGTCAAACATCTTACCTCTCCCCTAGACCAGCCAAGACATCTAGCTGGTAGCCCAAGGTATAGTTGCTATTGTTAAGTATAGAAATAGTCTCATTTGCCACTCAGGTCAAGTAGGGAGTGTTAAAGTGATAGGGAGTGAACCTATTTAGATTTTGTTTTAGTTTTCGTTTAATAAATTAAATTTGTTATTAATTTGCATTTTATTGTTTCCATGTGTTTTATGTGTATACTTGTCCTGGTCACGTGGTCCACACGAGGCAGAGTTGCATTGGGCGCCGATTCTAACATCGAATCGGAATTATCATTACCGTGTAATTTATTCCACACTCAAGGTCATCGTTTATAGTGGGGATCAAGCCCCTAGGTTGATTAATTAGCGTGATCGATCCAGACCTCGATCATTGCTCTTGTATTACTGGTCTGGTGGTGGCAGCAGAGGTGACTCTAGGGTTTTGTTCAGAGCTTAGGTCACGTCATACTGGGTGTAGAATCCTAAGTCGGTCAATCGTCTTAGGACCACGTGGCGTGGAGTTGGCTTTGGTAAAAGTTTTGGAGTCCCTTGGTTTAGAAATAAAAGTAAGAATACGGGTAGAGGGAGTAGAAAGAAGGAAGTAAAGATAGAGGAACCCAAACCCGTGTTACAATAAGGTGGGTATAAAAAGTCGTATTTTCAAACTGCGAACACGTGCAGAGAGCCAGAATTTAGCTCCAAAATATGGCTCAGGCCTTGAAATTCAGATGTTTGGGATATTTTGAAAACTGCAGGGGGGATTGGGACAGATGTGACCAAACGCCGCTTTTAGTACTTGGCATATGTTGGGTATAAACAAGTCGCAATTTCAAACTGCGAATACGGGCAGAGAGCCAGCATTTTGCTCCAAAACATGGCTAAGGCCTCGAAATTGGGTTATTTGGGATATTTTGAAAACTGCAGGGGAGTTTGTGCAAAATGTGACTCACTGCTGCTTTCAGTACTTGGCATATGTTGGGAATAAAAAGTCGTAATTTCAAACTGCGAATACGTGCAGAGAGGCAGAATTTGGCTCCAAAATATGGCTCAGGCTTCGAAATTGGGATATTTGGGATATTTTGAAAACTGCAGGGGAGTTTGTGCAAAATGTTACTCACTGCCGCTTTCAGAACTTGGCATATGTTGGGTATAAAAAGTCGTAATTTCAAACTGCGAATACGTGCTGAGAGCCAGAATTTGGCTCCAAAATATGGCTCAGGCCTCGAAATTGAGATGTTTGGGATATTTTGAAAACTGCAGGGGGGATTGGGACAGATGTGACCAAACGCCGCTTTTAGTACTTGGCATATGTTGGGTATAAAAAGTCGTAATATCAAACTGCAAATACGTGCAGAGAGCCAGAATTTGGCTACAAAATATGGCTCAGGCCTCGAAATTGGGATTTTTGGGATATTTTGAAAACTGCAGGGGGGATTGGGACAGATGTGACCAAACGCCGCTTTTAGTACTTGGCATATGTTGGGTATAAAAAGTCGTAATATCAAACTGCAAATACGTGCAGAGAGCCAGAATTTGGCGACAAAATATGGCTCAGGCCTCGAAATTGGTGTGTTTGGGATATTTTGAAAACTGCAGGGGGGATTGAGACAAATGTGACCAAACGCATTGGCATATGTTGGGTATAAAAAAGTCGGAATTTCAAAATGCGAATACGTGCAGAGAGCCAGAATTTGGCTACTAAATATAGCTCAGGCATCGAAATTGGGATATTTGGGATATTTTGAAAACTGCAGGGAAGTTTGTGCAAAATGTGACTCACTGCTGCTTTCAGTACTTGGAAGATGTTGGGTATAAAAGTCGTAATTTCAAACTGCAAATACCTGCAGAGAGCCAGAATTTGGTTACAAAATATGGCTCAGGCCTCGAAATTGGGATGTTTGGGATATTTTGAAAACTGCAGGGGAGTTTGCGCAAATTGTGACTCACTGCCACTTTCAGTACTTGGCATATGTTGGGTATAAAAAAGTCGCAATTTCAAACTGCGAATACGTGCAAAGAGCCAGAATTTGGCTCCAAAACATGGCTAAGGCCTCGAAATTGGGATATTTTAAAAACTGCAGGGGAGTTTGTGCAAAATGTGACTCACTGCTGCTTTCAGTACTTGGCATATATTGGGTATAAAAAGTCGTAATTTCAAACAGCGAATACGTGCAGAGAGCCAGAATTTGGCTCCAAAATATGGCTCAGGCCTCGAAATTGTGTTGTTCGGGATATTTTGAAAACTGCAGGGAGGTTTGGGACAAATATGACCAAACGTCGCTTTCAGTACTTGCCATATGTTGGGTATATAAAACCCTAATTTCAAACTGCGAATACGTGAAAAGAGCCAGAATTGGGCTCCAAAATATGGCTCAGGCCCCGAAATTAGCATGTTTGGGATATTTTGAAAACTGCAGGGAGCTTTGGGACAAATGTGACCAAACGTCGCTTTCAGTACTTGGCATAAGTTGGGTATAAAAAGTCGTTATTTCAAACTACGAATACGTGCAGACAGCCAGAATTTGGCTCCAAAATATGGCTCAGGCCTTGAAATTGAGATGTTTGGGATATTTTGAAAACTGCAGGAGGGATTGGGACAGATGTGACCAAACGCCGCTTTTAGTAATTGGCATATGTTGGGTATAAAAAGTCGCAATTTCAAACAGTGAATACGTGCAGAGAGCCAGCATTTTGCTCCAAAACATGGCTAAGGCCTCGAAATTGGGATATATGGGATATTTTGAAAACTGCAGGGGAGTTTGTGCAAAATGTGACTCACTGCCCCTTTCAGTACTTGGCATATGTTGGGTATAAAAAGTCGTAATATCAAAATATGAATACGTGCGGAGAGCCAGACGTTGGCTCCAAATTATGACTCAGGCCTCGATATTGGGATGTTTGGGATATTTAGAAAATTGCAGGAAGGATTGGGACAAATGTGACCAAACGCCGCTTTCAGTACTTGGCATATGTTGGGTATAAAAAAGTCGCAATTTCAAACTGCGAATATGTGCAAAGAGCCAGAATTTGGCTCCAAAACATGGCTAAGGCCTCGAAATTGGGATATTTGGGATATTTTAAAAACTGCAGGGTAGTTTGTGCAAAATGTGACTCACTGCAGCTTTCAGTACTTGGCATATGTTGGGTATAAAAAGTCGTAATTTCAAACTGCGAATACGTGCAGAGAGTCAGAATTTGGTTCCAAAATATGGCTCAGGCCTCGAAATTAGCATGTTTGGGATATTTTGAAAACTGCAGGGGGGATTGAGACAAATGTGACCAAACGCATTGGCATATGTTGGGTATAAAAAAGTCGGAATTCCAAAATGCGAATACGTGCAGAGAGCCAGCATTTTGCTCCAAAACATGGCTAAGGCCTCGAAATTGGGATATTTGGGATATTTTAAAAACTGCAGGGGAGTTTGTGCAAAATGTGACTCACTGCTGCTTTCAGTACTTGGCATATGTTGGGTATAAAAAGTCGTAATTTCAAACTGCGAATACGTGCAGAGAGCCAGAATTTGGCTCCAAAATATGGCTCAGGCTTCGAAATTGGGATATTTGGAATATTTCGAAAACTGCAGGGGACTTTGTGCAAAATGTGACTCACTGCCGCTTTCAGGACTTGGCATATGTTGGGTATAAAAAGTCGTAATATCAAACTGCAAATACGTGCAGAGAGCCAGAATTTGGCTACAAAATATGGCTCAGGCCTCGAAATTGGGATTTTTGGGATATTTTGAAAACTGCAGGGGGGATTGAGACAAATGTGACCAAACGCATTGGCATATGTTGGGTATAAAAAAATCGTAATTTCAAACTGCGAATACGTGCAGAGAGCCAGAATTTGGCTCCAAAATATGGCTCAGGCCTCGAAATTGGGATATTTGGGATATTTTGAAAACTGCAGGGGAGTTTGTGCAAAATGTGACTCACTGCCACTTTCAGTACTTGGCATATGTTGGGTATAAAAAGTCGTAATATCAAAATATGAATACGTGCAGAGAGCCAGACGTTGGCTCCAAAATATGACTCGGGCCTCGATATTGGGATGTTTGGAATATTTAGAAAACTGCAGGGAGGTTTGGGACAAATGTGACCAAACGCCGCTTTCAGTACTTGGCATATGTTGGGCATAAAAAAGTCGCAATTTCAAACTGCGAATACGTGCAGAGAGCCAGAATTTGGCTCCAAAACAGGGCTAAGGCCTCGAAATTGGGATATTTGGGATATTTTGAAAACTGCAGGGGAGTTTGTGCAAAATGCGACTCACTGCTGATTTCAGGACTTGGCATATGTTGAGTATAAAAAGTCGTAATTTCAAACTGCGAATACGTGCAGAGAGCCAGAATTTGGCTCCAAAATATGGCTCAGGCCTCGAAATTGAGATGTTTGGAATATTTTGAAAACTGCAGGGGGGATTGGGACAAATGTGACCAACCGCCGTTTTAGTACTTGGCATATGTTGGGTATAAAAATTCGTAATTTCAAACTGCGAATACGTGCCGAGAGCCAGAATTTGGCTACAAAATATGGCTCAGGCCTCGAAATTGGGATATTTGGGATATTTTGAAAACTGCAGAGGAGTTTGTGCAAAATGTGACTCACTGCTGCTTTCAGTACTTGGCATATGTTGGGTATAAAAAGTCGTAATTTCAAACTGCGAATACGTGCAGAGAGTCAGAATTTTGCTCCAAAATATGGCTCAGGCCTCGAAATTGGGATATTTGGAATATTTCGAAAACTGCAGAGGAGTTTGTGCAAAATGTGACTCACTGCCGCTTTCAGGACTTGGCATATGTTGGGTATAAAAAGTCGTAAATTCAATCTGCAAATACGTGCATAGACCCAGAATTTGGCTACAAAATATGGCTCAGGCCTCGAAATTGGCATGTTTGGGATATTTTGAAAACTGCAGCGGGGATTGAGACAAATGTGACCAAACGCATTGGCATATGTTGGGTATAAAAAAGTCGGAATTTCAAAATGCGAATACGTGCAGAGAGCCAGCACTTTGCTCCAAAACATGGCTAAGGCCTCGAAATTGAGATATTTGGGATATTTTGAAAACTGCAGGGGAGTTTGTGCAAAATGTGACTCACTGCTGCTTTCAGTACTTGGCATATGTTGGGTATAAAAAGTCGTAATTTCAAACTGCGAATACGTGCAGAGAGCCAGAATTTGGCTCCAAAATATGGCTCAGGCTTCGAAATTGGGATATTTGGAATATTTCGAAAACTGCAGGGGACTTTGTGCAAAATGTGACTCACTGCCGCTTTCAGGACTTGGCATATGTTGGGTATAAAAAGTCGTAATTTCAAACTGCGAATACGTGCTGAGAGCCAGAATTTGGCTCCAAAATATGGCTCAGGCCTCGAAATTGAGATGTTTGGGATATTTTGAAAACTGCAGGGGGGATTGGGACAGATGTGACCAAACGCCGCTTTTAGTACTTGGCATATGTTGAGTATAAAAAGTCGTAATATCAAACTGCAAATACATGCAGAGAGCCAGAATTTGGCTACAAAATATGGCTCAGGCCTCGAAATTGGGATTTTTGGGATATTTTGAAAACTGCAGGGGAGTTTGTGCAAAATGTGCACAAAAAGTCGCAATTTCAAACTGCGAATATTTGCAAAGAGCCAGAATTTGGCTCCAAAATATGGCTCAGGCCTCGAAATTGGGATATTTTGAAAACTGCAGGGGAGTTTGTGCAAAATGTGACTCACTGCCACTTTCAGTACTTGGCATATGTTGGGTATAAAAAGTCGTAATATCAAAATATGAATACGTGCAGAGAGCCAGAATTTGGCTCCAAAACATGGCTAAGGCCTCGAAATTGGGATATTTGGGATATTTTGAAAACTGCAGGGGAGTTTGTGCAAAATGTGCACAAAAAGTCGCAATTTCAAACTGCGAATATTTGCAAAGAGCCAGAATTTGGCTCCAAAATATGGCTCAGGCCTCGAAATTGGGATGTTCGGGATATTTTGAAAACTGCAGGGAGGTTTGGGACAAATATGACCAAACGTCGCTTTCAGTACTTGGCATATGTTGGGTATATAAAACCATAATTTCAAACTGCGAATACGTGCAGAGAACCAGAATTTGGTTCCAAAATATGGCTCAGGCCTCGAAATTAGCATGTTTGGGATATTTTGAAAACTGCAGGGAGTTTTGGGACAAATGTGACCAAACGCCGCTTTCAGTATTTGGCATAAGGTGGGTATAAAAAGTCGTAATTTCAAACTGCGAATACGTGCAGAGAGCCAGAATTTGGCTCCAAAATATGGCTCAGGCCTTGAAATTGAGATGTTTGGGATATTTTGAAAACTGCAGGGGGGATTGGGACAGATGTGACCAAACGCCGCTTTTAGTACTTGGCATATGTTGGGTATAAAAAGTTGTAATATCAAACTGCAAATACGTGCAGAGAGCCAGAATTTGGCTACAAAATATGGCTCAGGCCTCGAAATTGGGATTTTTGGGATATTTTAAAAACTGCAGGGGGGATTGAGACAAATGTGTCCAAACGCATTGGCATATGTTGGGTATAAAAAAATCGTAATTTCAAACTGCGAATACGTGCAGACAGCCAGAATTTGGCTCCAAAATATGGCTTAGGCCTCGAAATTGGGATATTTGGGATATTTTGAAAACTGCAGGGGAGTTTGTGCAAAATGTGACTCACTGCCACTTTCAGTACTTGGCATATGTTGGGTATAAAAAGTCGTAATATCAAAATATGAATACGTGCAGAGAGCCAGACGTTGGCTCCAAAATATGACTCGGGCCTCGATATTGGGATGTTTGGGATATTTTGAAAACTGCAGGGGGGATTGGGACAGATGTGACCAAACGCCGCTTTCAGTACTTGGCATATGTTGGGCATAAAAAAGTCGCAATTTCAAACTGCGAATACGTGCAGAGAGCCAGAATTTGGCTCCAAAACATGGCTAAGGCCTCGAAATTGGGATATTTGGGATATTTTGAAAACTGCAGGGGAGTTTGTGCAAAATGTGACTCACTGCTGCTTTCAGTACTTGGCATATGTTGGGTATAAAAAGTCGTAATTTCAAACAGCGAATACGTGCAGAGAGCCAGAATTTGGCTCCAAAATATGGCTCAGGCCTCGAAATTGAGATGTTTGGGATATTTTGAAAACTGCAGGGGGGATTGGGACAGATGTGACCAAACGCCGCTTTTAGTACTTGGCATATGTTGGGTATAAAAAGTTGTAATATCAAACTGCAAATACGTGCAGAGAGCCAGAATTTGGCTACAAAATATGGCTCAGGCCTCGAAATTGGGATTTTTGGGATATTTTAAAAACTGCAGGGGGGATTGAGACAAATGTGACCAAACGCATTGGCATATGTTGGGTATAAAAAAATCGTAATTTCAAACTGCGAATACGTGCAGAGAGCCAGAATTTGGCTCCAAAATATGGCTTAGGCCACGAAATTGGGATATTTGGGATATTTTGAAAACTGCAGGGGAGTTTGTGCAAAATGTGACTCACTGCCACTTTCAGTACTTGGCATATGTTGGGTATAAAAAGTCGTAATATCAAAATATGAATACGTGCAGAGAGCCAGACGTTGGCTCCAAAATATGACTCGGGCCTCGATATTGGGATGTTTGGAATATTTAGAAAACTGCAGGGAGGTTTGGGACAAATGTGACCAAACGCCGCTTTCAGTACTTGGCATATGTTGGGCATAAAAAAGTCGCAATTTCAAACTGCGAATACGTGCAGAGAGCCAGAATTTGGCTCCAAAACATGGCTAAGGCCTCGAAATTGGGATATTTGGGATATTTTGAAAACTGCAGGGGAGTTTGTGCAAAATGTGACTCACTGCTGATTTCAGGACTTGGCATATGTTGGGTATAAAAAGTCGTAATTTCAAACTGCGAATACGTGCAGAGAGCCAGAATTTGGCTCCAAAATATGGCTCAGGCCTCGAAATTGAATTGTTTGGAATATTTTGAAAACTGCAGGGGGGATTGGGACAAATGTGACCAACCGCCGCTTTTAGTACTTGGCATATGTTGGGTATAAAAATTCTTAATTTCAAAATGCGAATACGTGCCGAGAGCCAGAATTTGGCTACAAAATATGGCTCAGGCCTCGAAATTGGGATATATGGGATATTTTGAAAACTGCAGAGGAGTTTGTGCAAAATGTGACTCACTGCTGCTTTCAGTACTTGGCAAATGTTGGGTATAAAAAGTCGTAATTTCAAACTGCGAATACGTGCAGAGAGCCAGAATTTGGCTCCAAAACATGGCTAAGGCCTCGAAATTGGGATATTTGGGATATTTTAAAAACTGCAGGGTAGTTTGTGCAAAATGTGACTCACTGCAGCTTTCAGTACTTGGCATATATTGGGTATAAAAAGTCATAATTTCAAACTGCGAATACATGCAGAGAGCCAGAATTTGGCTCCAAAATATGACTCAGGCCTCGAAATTGGGATATTTGGGATATTTCGAAAACTGCAGGGGAGTTTGTGCATAATGTGACTCACTGCCACTTTCAGGACATGGCATATGTTGGGTATAAAAATCATAAATTCAATCTGGGAATACGTGCATAGAGCCAGAATTTGGCTCCAAAATATGGCTCAGGCCTCGAAATTGGGATGTTCGGGATATTTTGAAAACTGCAGGGAGGTTTGGGACAAATATGACCAAACGTCGCTTTCAGTACTTGGCATATGTTGGGTATATAAAACCGTAATTTCAAACTGCGAATACGCGCAGAGAGCCAGAATTTGGCTCCAAAATATGGCTCAGGCCTCGAAATTTGCATTTTTTGAAATATTTTGAAAACTGCAGGGAGCTTTGGGACAAATGTGACCAAACGCCGCTTACAGTATTTGGCATAAGGTGGGTATAAAAAGTCGTAATTTCAAACTGTGAATACGTGCAAAGAGCCAGAATTTGGCTCCAAACATGGCTAAGGCCTCGAAATTGGGATATTTGGGATATTTTAAAAACTGCAGGGGAGTTTGTGCAAAATGTGACTCACTGCTGCTTTCAGTACTAGGCATATATTGGGTATAAAAAGTCGTAATTTCAAACTGCGAATACGTGCAGAGAGCCAGAATTTGGCTCCAAAATATGGCTCAGGCCTTGAAATTGAGATGTTTGGGATATTTTGAAAACTGCAGGGGGGATTGGGACAGATGTGACCAAACGCTGCTTTTAGTACTTGGCATATGTTGGGTATAAACAAGTCGCAATTTCAAACTGCGAATACGTGCAGAGAGCCCGCATTTTGCTCCAAAACATGGCTAAGGCCTCGAAATTGGGATATTTGGGATATTTTGAAAACTGCAGGGGAGTTTGTGCAAAATGTGACTCACTGCCGCTTTCAGGACTTGGCATATGTTGGGTATAAAAAGTCAGAATTTCAAACTGCGAATACGTGCAGAGAGCCAGAATTTGGCTTCAAAATATGGCTCAGGCCTCGAAATAGGGATATTTGGGATATTTTGAAAACTGCAGGGGGGGGGGGGGTTGGGACAAATGTCACCAAACGCCGTTTTCAGTACTTGGCATTTGTTGGGTATAAAAAGTCGTAATTTCAAACTGCAAACACGTGCATAGAGCCAGAATTTGGCTCCAAAATATGGCTCAGGCCTCAAAATTGGGATGTTTGGGATATTTTGAAAACTGCAGGGTGGGGGGGTTGGGACAAATGTCACCAAACGCCGTTTTCAGTACTTGGCATATGTTGGGTATAAAAAATTCGTAATTTCAGACTGCGAATACGTGCAGAGAGCCAGAATTTGGCTCCAAAGTATGGCTCAGGTCTCGAAATTGGGTTGTTTGGGATATTTTGAAAACTGCAGGGGGGTTTGCGACAAATGTCACCAAACGCCGTTTTCAGTACTTGGCATATGTTGGGTATAAAAAAGTCATAATTTCAAACTGTGAATACGTGCAGAGAGCCAGAATTTGGCTCCAAAATATAGCTCAGGCCTCAAAATTGGGACATTTGGGATATTTCGAAAACTGCAGGGGAGTTTGTGCGAAATGTGACTCACTGCCGCTTTCAGGACTTGGCATATGTTGGTTATAAAATGTCGTAATTTCAAACCGCGAATACGTGCATAGAGCCAAAATTTGCCTCCAAAATATGGCTCAGCCCTCGATATTGGGATGTTTGGGATATTTTGAAAACTGCAGGGAGGTTTGGGACAAATGTAACCAAACGCCGCTGTCAGTACTTGGCATATGTTGCGTATAAACAAGTCGCAATTTCAAACTGCGGATACGTGCTGAGAGCCAGCATTTTGCTCCAAAACATGGCTAAGGCCTCGAAATTGGGATATTTGGGATATTTTGAAAACTGCAGGGGAGTTTGTGCAAAATGTGACTCACTGCTGCTTTCAGTACTTGGCATATGTTGAGTATTAAAATTCGTAATTTCAAACTGCGAATACGTGCAGAGAGCCAGAATTTGGCTCCAAAATATGGCTCAGGCCTCGAAATTGGGATGTTTGTATTATTTTGAAAACTACAGGGAGGTTTCGGACAAATGTGACCAAACACCGCTTTCAGTACTTGGCATTTGTTGGGTATAAAAAGTCGTAATTTCAAACTGCGAATACGTGCAGAGAGCCAGAATTTTGCTCCAAACTATGGGTCAGGCCTCGAAATTAGCATGTTTGGGATATTTTGAAAACTGCAGGGAGGTTTGGGACAAATGTGACCAAACACCGCTTTCAGTACTTGGCATTTGTTGGGTATAAAAAGTCGTAATTTCAAACAGCGAATACGTGCTGAGAGCCAGAATTTGGCTCCAAAATATGACTCATTGCTCGAAATTGAGATGTTTAGTATATTTTGAAAACTGCAGGGGAGTGTGTGCCAAATGTGACTCAATGCCGCTCTCAGGACTTGACATATGTTGGGTATAAAATGTCGTAATTTCAAACTGCGAATACGTGCATAGAGCCAGAATTTGGCTTCAAAATATGCCTCAGTCCTCGAAATTGGGATGTTTGGGTTATTTTGAAAACTGCAGGGGGGTTTGGGACAAATATGACCAAACGCCGCTATCAAAACTTGGCAAATGTTGGGTATAAAAAGTCGTAATTTCAAAGTGCGAATACGTGCAGAGCGCCAGAATTTTGCTCCAAAATATGGCTCAGGCTTCGAAACTGGGATGTTTGGGATATTTTGAAAACTGCAGGGGGGTTTAGCAAAATGTGAGTCACTGCCGTTTTCAGTACTTGGCATATGTTGTTTATAAAAAGTCGTAACTTCAAACTGCGAATACGTGCAGAGAGCCAAAATTTGGTTCCAAAATATGGCTCAGGCCTCGAAATAGGGATGTTTGGGATACTTTGAAAACTGCAGGGAGGTTTGGGACAAATGTGACAAAACGCTGCTCTCAGTACTTCGCATATGTTGGGTATAAAAAAGTCGTAATTTCAAACTGCGAGTACGTGCAGAAAGCCAGAATTTGGCTCCAAAATATGGCTCTGGCCTCGAAATTGGGATATTTCGAAAACTGCAGGGTAGTTGAGCCAGAATTTGGCTCCAAAATATGGCTCAGGCCTCGAAATTGGGATGTTTGGGATATTTTGAAAACTGCAGGGGGGTTTGGGACAAATGTGACCAAACGCCGCTTTCAGTACTTGGCATATGTTGGGTATAAAAAGTCTTAATTTCAAACTGCGAATACGTGCAGAGAGCCAGAATTTTGCTCCAAAATATGGCTCAGGCCTCGAAATTGGGATGTTTGGGATATTTTGAAAACTGCAGGGGGGTTTGTGCAAAATGTGACTCACTGCCGCTTTCAGTACTTGGCATATGTTGGGTATAAAAAGTCGTAATTTCAAACTGCGAATACGTGCAGAGAGCCAGAATTTGGCTCCAAAATATGGCTCAGGCCTCGAAATTGGGATGTTTGGGATATTTTGAAAACTGCAGGGGGGTTTGGGACAAATTTGACAAAACGCCGCTTTCAGAACTTGGCATATGTTGCGTATAAAAAGTCGTAATTTCAAACTGCGAATACGTGCAGAGAGCTTGAATTTGGCTCCAAAAAATGGCTCAGGGCTCGAAAGTGGGATGTTTGGGATATTTTGAAAACTGCAGGGGAGTTTGTGCAAAATGTGACTCACTGCCGCTTTCAGAACTTGGCATATGTTTGGTATAAAATCTCGTAATTTCAAACCGCGAATACGTGCATAGAGCCAGAATTTGGGTCCAAAATATGGCTCAGGCCTCGAAATTGGGATGTTTGGGATATTTTGAAAACTGCAGGGGGGGGTTTGGGACAAATGTGACCACACGCCGCGTTCAGTACTGGGCATATGTTGGGTATAAAAAGTCGTAATTTCAAACTGCGAATACGTGCAGAGAGCCAGAATTTTGCTCCAAAATATGGCTCAGGCCTCGAAATTGGGATGTTTGGGATATTTTGAAAATTGCAGGGGGGGGTTTGGGACAAATGTTACCAAACGCCGCTTTCAGTACTTTGCATATTTTGGGTATAAAAAAGTCGTAATTTCAAACTGCGAATACGTGCAGAGATCCAGAATTTGGTTCCAAAATATGGCTCAGGCCTCGAAATTTGGATGTTTGGGATATTTTGAAAACTGCTGGGGAGTTTGTGCAAAATGCGACTCATTGCCGCTTTCAGTACTTGGCATATGTTGGGTATAAAAAGTCGTAATTTCAAACTGCGAATACGTGCAGAGAGCCAGAATTTGGCTCCAAAATATGGCTCAGGCCTAGATATTGGGATGTTTGGGATATTTTGAAAACTGCTGGGAGGTTTGGGACAAATGTGACCAAACGCCGCTTTCAGTACTTGGCATATGTTGGGTATAAAAAGTCGTAATTTCAAACTGCGAATACGTGCAGAGAGCCAGAATTTGGCTCCAAAATATGGCTCAGGCCTCGAAATTGGGATGTTTGGGATATTTTGAAAACTGCTGGGAGGTTTGGGACAAATGTGACCAAACGCCGCTTTCAGTACTTGGCATATGTTGGGTATAAAAAAGTCGTAATTTCAAACTGCGAATACGTGCAGAGAGCCAGAATTTGGCTCCAAAATATGGTTCAGGCCTCGAAATTGGGATGTTTGGGATATTTTGAAAACTGCAGGGGAGTTTGTGCAAATGTGACTCACTGCCGCTTTCAGTACTTGGCATATGTTGGGTATAAAAAGTCGTAATTTCAAACTGCGAATACGTGCAGAGAGCCAGAATTTGGCTCCAAAATATGGCTCAGGCCTCGAAATTGGGATGTTTGGGATATTTTGAAAACTGCAGGGGGGGTTTGGGACAAATGTGACCAAACGCCGCTTTCAGTACTTGGCATATGTTGGGTATAAAAAGTCGTAATTTCAAACTGCGAATACGTGCAGAGAGCCAGAATTTGGCTCCAAAATATGGCTCAGGCCTCGAAATTGGGATGTTTGGGATATTTTGAAAACTGCAGGGGAGTTTGTGCAAAATGTGACTCAAACGCCGCTTTCAGTACTTGGCATATGTTGGGTATAAAAAGTCGTAATTTCAAACTGCGAATACGTGCAGAGAGCCAGAATTTGGCTCCAAAATATGGCTCAGGCCTCGAAATTGGGATGTTTGGGATATTTTGAAAACTGCAGGGAGGTTTGGGACAAATGTGACCAAACGCCGCTTTCAGTACTTGGCATATGTTGGGTATAAAAAGTCGTAATTTCAAACTGCGAATACGTGCAGAGAGCCAGAATTTGGCTCCAAAATATGGCTCAGGCCTCGAAATTGGGATGTTTGGGATATTTTGAAAACTGCAGGGGAGTTTGGGACAAATGTGACCAAACGCCGCTTTCAGTACTTGGCATATGTTGGGTATAAAAAGTCGTAATTTCAAACTTCGAATACGTGCAGAGAGCCAGAATTTGGCTCCAAAATATGGCTCAGGCCTCGAAATTGGGATATTTGGGATATTTCGAAAACTGCAGGGGAGTTTGTGCGAAATGTGACTCACTGCCGCTTTAAGGACTTGGCATATGTTGGGTATAAAATGTCGTAATTTCAAACTGCGAATACGTGCAGAGAGCCAGAATTTGGCTCCAAAATATGGCTCAGGCCTCGAAATTGGGATGTTTGGGATATTTTGAAAACTGCAGTGGGGGTTTGGGACAAATGTGACCAAACGCCGCTTTCAGTACTTGGCATATGTTGGGTATAAAAAGTCGTAATTTCAAACTGCGAATACGTGCAGAGTGCCAGAATTTGGCTCCAAAAATTGGCTCGGGCCTCGAAATTGGGATGTTTGGGATATTTCGAAAACTGCAGGGGAGTTTGTGCGAAATGTGACTCACTGCCGCTTTCAGGACTTGGCATATGTTGGGTATAAAAAGTCGTAATTTCAAACTGCGAATACGTGCATAGAGCCAGAATTTGGCTCCAAAATATGGCTCAGGCCTCGAAATTGGGATGTTTGGGATATTTTGAAAACTGCAGGGGAGTTTGAGCAAAATGTGACTCACTGCCACTTTCAGTACTTGGCATATGTTGGGTATAAAAAGTCGTAATATCAAACTGCGAATACGTGCAGAGAGCCAGAATTTGGCTCCAAAATATGGCTCAGGCCTCGAAATTGGGATGTTTGGGATATTTTGAAAACTGCAGGGAGGTTTGGGACAAATGTGACCAAACGCCGCTTTCAGTACTTGGCATATGTTGGGTATAAAAAGTCGTAATTTCAAACTTCGAATACGTGCAGAGAGCCAGAATTTGGCTACAAAATATGGATCAGGCCTCAAAATTGCGATGTTTGGGATATTTTGAAAACTGCAGGGGAGTTTGTGCAAAATGTGACTCAATGCCGCTTTCAGTACTTGGCATATGTTGGGTATAAAAAGTCGTAATTTCAAACTGCGAATACGTGCATAGAGCCAGAATTTGGCTCAAAATATGGCTCAGGCCTCGAAATTGGGATGTTTGGGATATTTTGAAAACTGCAGGGGGGTTTGGGACAAATGTGACCAAACGCCGCTTTCAGTACTTGGCATATGTTGGGTATAAAAAGTCGTAATTTCAAACTGCGAATACGTGCAGAGAGCCAGAATTTGGCTCCAAAATATGGCTCAGGCCTCGAAATTGGGATGTTTGGGATATTTTGAAAACTGCAGGGGGGTTTGGGCAAAATGTGACCAACTGCCGCTTTCAGTACTTGGCATATGTTGGGTATAAAAAGTCGTAATTTCAAACTGCGAATACGTGCAGAGAGCCAGAATTTGGCTCCAAAATATGGCTCAGGCCTCGAAATTGGGATGTTTGGGATATTTTGAAAACTGCAGGGAGGTTTGGGACAAATGTGACCAAACGCCGCTTTCAGTACTTCGCATATGTTGGGTATAAAAAAGTCGTAATTTCAAACTGCGAATACGTGCAGAGAGCCAGAATTTGGCTCCAAAATATGGCTCAGGCCTCGAAATTGGGATATTTGGGATATTTTGAAAACTGCAGGGGAGTTTGTGCAAAATGTGACTCACTGCCGCTTTCAGTACTTGGCATATGTTGGGTATAAAAAGTCGTAATTTCAAACTGCGAATACGTGCAGAGAGCCAGAATTTGGCTCCAAATTATGGTTCAGGCCTCGAAATTGGGATGTTTGGGATATTTTGAAAACTGCAGGGAGGTTTGGGACAAATGTGACCAAACGCCGCTTTCAGTATTTGGCGTATGTTGGGTATAAAAAAGTCGCAATTTCAAACTGCGAATACGTGCAGAGAGCCAGAATTTGGCTCCAAAATATGGCTCAGGCCTCGAAATTGGGATATTTGGGATATTTTGAAAACTGCAGGGGGGTTTGGGATAAATGTGACCAAACGCCGCTTTCAGGACTTGGCATATGTTGGGTATAAAAAGTCGCAATTTCAAACTGCGAATACGTGCAGAGAGCCAGAATTTGGCTCCAAAATATGGCTCAGTCCTCGAAATTGGGACGTTTGGGATATTTTGAAAACTGCATGGGAGTTTGCGCAAAATGTGACTCACTGCCGCTTTCAGTACTTGGCATATGTTGGGTATAAAAAGTCGTAATATCAAACTGCGAATACGTGCAGAGAGCCAGAATTTGGCTCCAAAATATGGCTCAGGCCTCGAAATTGGGATGTTTGGGATATTTTGAAAACTGCAGGGGAGTTTGTGCAAAATGTGACTCACTGCCGCTTTCAGTACTTGGCATATGTTGGGTATAAAAAGTCGTAATTTCAAACTGCGAATACGTGCAGAGAGCCAGAATTTGGCTCCAAAATATGGCTCAGGCCTCGAAATTTGGATTTTTGGGATATTTTGAAAACTGCAGGGAGGTTTGGGACAAATGTGACCAAACGCCGCTTTCAGTACTTGGCATATGTTTCGTATAAAAAGTCGTAATATCAAACTGCGAATACGTGCAGAGAGCCAGAATTTGGCTTCAAAATATGGCTCAGGTCTCGATATTGGGATGTTTGGGATATTTTGAAAACTGCAGGGAGGTTTGGGACAAATGTGACTCACTACCGCTTTCAGGACGTGGCATATGTTGGGTATAAAAAGTCGTAATTTCAAACTACGAATACGTGCAGAGAGCCAGAATTTGGCTCTAAAATATGGCTCAGGCACCGAAATTGGGATGTTTGGGATATTTTGAAAACTGCAGGGGGGATTGGGCCAAATGTGACCAAACGCCGCTTTCAGTACTTTGCATATGTTGGGTATAAAAAAGTCGCAATTTCAAACTGCGAATACGTGCAGAGAGCCAGAATTTGGCTCCAAAATATGGCTCAGGCCTCGAAATTGGGATATTTGGGATATTTCGAAAACTGCAGGGGAGTTTGTGCAAAATGTGACTCAACGCCGCTTTCAGGACTTGGCATATGTTGGGTATAAAATAAGTCGTAATTTCAAACTGCGAATACGTGCAGAGAGTCAGAATTTGGCTCCAAAATATGGCTCAGGCCTCGAAATTGGGATGTTTGGGATATTTTGAAAACTTGCAGGGGGGTTTGGGACAAATGTGACCAAACGCCGCTTTCAGTACTTGGCATATGTTGGGTATAAAAAGTCGTAATTTCAAACTGCGAATACGTGCAGAGAGCCAGAATTTGGCTCCAAAATATGGCTCAGGCCTCGAAATTGGGATATTTGGGATATTTCGAAAACTGCAGGGGAGTTTGTGCAAAATGTGACTCACTGCCGCTTTCAGGACTTGGCATATGTTGGTTATAAAAAGTCGTAATTTCAAACTGCGAATACGTGCATAGAGCCAGAATTTGGCTCCAAAATATGGCTCAGGCCTCGAAATTGGGATGTTTGGGATATTTTGAAAACTGCAGGGGAGTTTGTGCAAAATGTGACTCACTGCCGCTTTCAGTACTTGGCATATGTTGGGTATAAAAAGTCGTAATATCAAACTGCGAATACGTGCAGAGAGCCAGAATTTGGCTCCAAAATATGGCTCAGGCCTCGAAATTGGGATGTTTGGGATATTTTGAAAACTGCAGGGAGGTTTGGGACAAATGTGACCAAACGCCGCTTTCAGTACTTGGCATATGTTGGGTATAAAAAAGTCGCAATTTCAAACTGCGAATACGTGCAGAGAGCCAGAATTTGGCTCCAAAATATGGCTCAGGCCTCGAAATTGGGATATTTGGGATATTTTGAAAACTGCAGGGGAGTTTGTGCAAAATGTGACTCACTGCTGCTTTCAGTACTTGGCATATGTTGGGTATAAAAAGTCGTAATTTCAAACTGCGAATACGTGCAGAGAGCCAGAATTTGGCTCCAAAATATGGCTCAGGCCTCGAAATTGGGATATTTGGGATATTTCGAAAACTGCAGGGGAGTTTGTGCAAAATGTGACTCACTGCCGATCTCAGGACATGGCATATGTTGGGTATAAAAAGTCGTAATTTCAAACTGCGAATACGTGCAGAGAGCCTGAATTTGGCTCTAAAATATGGCTCAGGGCTCGAAATTGGGATGTTTGGGGTATTTTGAAAACTGCAGGGAGGTTTGGGACAAATGTGACCAAACGCCGCTTTCAGTACTTCGCATATGTTGGGTATAAAAAAGTAGTAATTTCAAACTGCGAATACGTGCAGAGAGCCAGAATTTGGCTCCAAAATATGGCTCAGGCCTCGAAATTGGGATGTTTGGGATATTTTGAAAACTGCAGGGAGGTTTGGGACAAATGTGACCAAACCCCCCTTTCAGTACTTGGCATATGTTGGGTATAAAAAGTCGTAATTTCAAACTGCGAATACGTGTAGAGAGCCTAAATTTGGCTCCAAAATATGGCCCAGGCCTCGAAACTGGGATGTTTGGGATATTTTGAAAACTGCAGGGGAGTTTGTGCCAAATGTGACTCAATGCCGCTCTCAGGACTTGGCATATGTTGGGTATAAATAGTCGTAATTTCAAACTGCGAATACGTGCAGAGAGCCAGAATTTGGCTCCAAAATATGCCTCAGGCCTCGAAATTGGGATATTTGGGATATTTTGAAAACTGCAGGGGGTTTGGGACAAATGTGACCAAACGCCGCTTTCAGTACTTGGCATATGTTGGGTATAAAAAGTCGTAATTTCAAACTGCGAATACGTGCAGAGAGCCAGAATTTGGCTCCAAAATATGGCTCAGGCCTCGAAATTGGGATGTTTGGGATATTTTGAAAACTGCAGGGAGTTTGGGACAAATGTGACCAAACGCCGCTTTCAGTACTTGGCATATGTTGGGTATAAAAAGTCGTAATTTCAAACTGCGAATACGTGCAGAGAGCCAGAATTTGGCTCCAAAATATGGCTCAGGCCTCGAAATTGGGATATTTGGGATATTTTGAAAGCTGCAGGGGAGTTTGTGCAAAATGTGACTCAATGCCGCTATCAGGACTTGGCATATGTTGGGTATTAAAATTCGTAATTTCAAACTGCGAATATGTGCATAGAGCCAGAATTCGGCTCCAAAATATAGCTCAGGCCTCGAAATTGGGATATTTGGGATATTTTGAAAACTGCAGGGGGTTTGGGACAAATGTGACCAAACGCCGCTTCCAGTACTTCGCATATGTTGGGTATAAAAAAGAAGTAATTTTAAACTGTGAACACGTGCAGAGATCCAGAATTTGGCTCCAAAATATGGCTCAGGCCTCGAAATTGGGATGTTTGGGATATTTTGAAAACTGCAGGGGAGTTTGTTCAAAATGTGACTCAATGCCGCTTTCAGTACTTGGCATATGTTGGGTATAAAAAGTCGTAATATCAAACTGCGAATACGTGCAGAGAGCCAGAATTTGGCTGCAAAATATGGCTCAGGCCTCGAAATTGGGATATTTGGGATATTTTGAAAACTGCAGGGGAGTTTGTGCAAAATGTGACTCACTGCCGCTTTCAGTACTTGGCATATGTTGGGTATAAAAAGTCGTAATTTCAAACTGCGAATACGTGCAGAGAGCCAGAATTTGGCTCCAAAATATGGCTCAGGCCTCGAAATTGGGATGTTTGGGATATTTTGAAAACTGCAGGGAGGTTTGGGACAAATGTGACAAAACGCCGCTTTCAGTACTTGGCATATGTTGGGTATAAAAAAGTCGTAATTTCAAACTGCGAATACGTGCAGAGAGCCAGAATTTGGCTCCAAAATATGGCTCAGGCCTCGAAATTGGGATATTTGGGATATTTTGAAAACTGCAGGGGAGTTTGTGCAAAATGTGACTCACTGCCGCTTTCAGTACTTGGCATATGTTGGGTATAAAAAGTCGTAATTTCAAACTGCGAATACGTGCAGAGAGCCAGAATTTGGCTCCAAAATATGGCTCAGGCCTCGAAATTGGGATGTTTGGGATATTTTGAAAACTGCAGGGGAGTTTGGCAAAATGTGACCAAACTGCCGCTTTCAGTACTTGGCATATGTTGGGTATAAAAAGTCGTAATTTCAAACTGCGAATACGTGCAGAGAGCCAGAATTTGGCTCCAAAATATGGCTCAGGCCTCGAAATTGGGATGTTTGGGATATTTTGAAAACTGCAGGGGAGGTTTGGGACAAATGTGACTCACTACCGCTTTCAGTACTTGGCATATGTTGGGTATAAAAAATCGTAATTTCAAACTGCGAATACGTGCAGAGAGCCAGAATTTGGCTCCAAAATATGGCTCAGGCCTCGAAATTGGGATGTTTGGGATATTTTGAAAACTGCAGGGGGTTTGGGCCAAATGTGACCAAACGCCGCTTTCAGTACTTGGCATATGTTGGGTATAAAAAGTCGTAATTTCAAACTGCGAATACGTGCAGAGAGCCAGAATTTGGCTCCAAAATATGGCTCAGGCCTCGAAATTGGGATATTTGGGATATTTCGAAAACTGCAGGGGAGTTTGTGCAAAAATGTGACTCAAACGCCGCTTTCAGGACTTGGCATATGTTGTGTATAAAAAGTCGTAATTTCAAACTCGGAATACGTGCAGAGAGCCAGAATTTAGCACCAAAATATGGCTCAGGCCTCGAAATTGGGATGCTTGGGATATTTTGAAAACTGCAGGGAGGTTTGGGACAAATAAGACCAAACGCCGCTTTTAGTACTTGGCATATGTTGGGTATAAAAAGTCGTAATTTCAAAGGCGAATACGTGCAGAGAGCCAGAATTTGGCTCCAAAATATGGCTCAGGCCTCGAAATTGGGATGTTTGGGATATTTTGAAAACTGCAGGGAGGTTTGGGACAAATGTGACCAAACGCCGCTTTCAGTACTTGGCATATGTTGGGTATAAAAAATCGTAATTTCAAACTGCGAATACGTGCAGAGAGCCAGAATTTGGCTCCAAAATATTGCTCAGGCCTCGTAATTGGGATGGTTGGGATATTTTGAAAACTGCAGTTGGGATTGAGCCAAATGTGACCAAACGCCGCTTTCAGTACTTGGCATATGTTGTGTATAAAAAGTCGTAATTTCAAACTGGGAATACGTGCAGAGAGCCAGAATTTGGCTCCAAAATATGGCTCAGGCCTCGAAATTGGGATATTTGGGATATTTTGAAAACTGCAGGGAGGTTTGGGACAAATGTGACTCACTGCCGCTTTCAGTACTTGGCATATGTTGGGTATAAAAAATCGTAATTTCAAACTGCGAATACGTGCAGAGAGCCAGAATTTGGCTCCAAAATATGGCTCAGGCCTCGAAATTGGGATATTTGGGATATTTTGAAAACTGCAGGGGAGTTTGTGCAAAATGTGACTCACTGCCGCTTTCAGTACTTGGCATATGTTGGGTATAAAAAGTCGTAATTTCAAACTGCGAATACGTGCAGAGAGCCAGAATTTGGCTCCAAAATATGGCTCAGGCCTCGAAATTGGGATATTTGGGATATTTTGAAAACTGCAGGGGAGTTTGTGCAAAATGTGACTCAATGCCGCTTTCAGTACTTGGCATATGTTGGGTATAAAAAGTCGTAATTTCAAACTGCGAATACGTGCATAGAGCCAGAATTTGGCTCCAAAATATGGCTCAGGCCTCGAAATTGGGATGTTTGGGATATTTTGAAAACTGCAGGGAGATTTGGGACAATGTGACCAAACGCCGCTTTCAGTACTTGGCATATGTTGGGTATAAAAAGTCGTAATTTCAAACTGCGAATACGTGCAGAGAGCCAGAATTTGGCTCCAAAATATGGCTCAGGCCTCGAAATTGGGATGTTTGGGATATTTTGAAAACTGCAGGGGGGTTTGGGACAAATATGACCAAACGCAGCTTTCAGTACTTGGCATATGTTGGGTATAAAAAGTCGTAATTTCAAACTGCGAATACGTGCAGAGAGCCAGAATTTGGCTCCAAAATATGGCTCAGGCCTCGAAATTGGGATGTTTGGGATATTTTGAAAACTGCAGGGGAGTTTGTGCAAAATGTGACTCACTGCCGCTTTCAGTACTTGGCATATGTTGGGTATAAAAAGTCGTAATTTCAAACTGCGAATACGTGCAGAGAGCCAGAATTTGGCTCCAAAATATGGCTCAGGCCTCGAAATTGGGATGTTTGGGATATTTTGAAAACTGCAGGGGAGGTTTGGGACAAATGTGACCAAACGCCGCTTTCAGTACTTCGCATATGTTGGGTATAAAAATTCGCAATTTCAAACTGCGAATACGTGCAGAGAGCCAGAATTTGGCTCCAAAATATGGCTCAGGCCTCGAAATTGGGATGTTTGGGATATTTTGAAAACTGCAGGGAGGTTTGGGACAAATGTGACAAAACGCCGCTTTCAGTACTTGGCATATGTTGGGTATAAAAAAGTCGTAATTTCAAACTGCGAATACGTGCAGAGAGCCAGAATTTGGCTCCAAAATATGGCTCAGGCCTCGAAATTGGGATGTTTGGGATATTTTAAAAACTGCAGGGAGGTTTGGGCCAAATGTGACTCACTACCGCTTTCAGTACTTGGCATATGTTGGGTATAAAAAATCGTAATTTCAAACTGCGAATACGTGCAGAGAGCCAGAATTTGGCTCCAAAATATGGCTCAGGCCTCGAAATTGGGATGTTTGGGATATTTTGAAAACTGCAGGGGGTTTGGGCCAAATGTGACCAAACGCCGCTTTCAGTACTTGGCATATGTTGGGTATAAAAAAGTCGCAATTTCAAACTGCGAATACGTGCCGAGATCCTTAATTTGGCTCCAAAATATGGCTCAGGCCTCGAAGTTGGGTATATTTGGGATATTTCGAAAACTGCAGGGGAGTTTATGCAAAATGTGACTCAATGCCGCTTTCAGGACTTGGCATATGTTGGGTATAAAAAAGTCGCAATTTCAAACTGCGAATATGTGCAGCGAGCCAGAATTTGGCTCCAAAATATGGATCAGGCCTCGAAATTGGGATGTTTGGGATATTTTGAAATCTGCAGGGGACTTTGGGACATATATGACCAAACGCCGCTTTCAGTACTTGGCATAAGTTGGGTATAAAAAGTCGTAATTTCAAACAGCGAATGCGTGCAGAGAGCCTGAATTTGGTTTCAAAATATGGCTCAGGCCTCAAAATTGGGATATTTGGGATATTTTGAAAACTGCAAAGAGGTTTGGGACAAATGTGACCAAACGCCGCTTTCAGTACTTCGCATATGTTGGGTATAAAAAGTCGTAATTTCAAACTGCGAATACGTGCAGAGAGCCAGAATTTGGCTCCAAAATATGGCTCAGGCCTCGAAATTGGGATGTTTGGGATATTTTGAAAACTGCAGGGAGGTTTGGGCCAAATGTGACTCACTAAAGCTTTCAGTACTTGGCATATGTTGGGTATAAAAAATCGTAATTTCAAACTGCGAATACGTGCAGAGAGCCAGAATTTGGCTCCAAAATATGGCTCAGGCCTCGAAATTGGGATGTTTGGGATATTTTGAAAACTGCAGGGGGGATTGGGACAAATGTGACCAAACGCCGCTTTCAGTACTTCGCATATGTTGGGTATAAAAATCATAATTTCAAACTGCGAATACGTGCAGAGTCAGAATTTGACTCCAAAATATGGCTCAGGCCTCGAAATTGGGATGTTTGGGATATTTTGAAAACTGCAGGGGGGATTGGGCTAAATGTGACCAAACGCCGTTTTCAGTACTTGGCATATGTTGGGTATAAAAAAGTCGTAATTTCAAACTGCGAATACGTGCAGAGAGCCAGAATTTGGCTCCAAAATATGGCTCAGGCCTCGAAATTGGGATATTTGGGATATTTCGAAAACTGCAGGGGAGTTTGTGCAAAATGTGACTCAATGCCGCTTTCAGGACTTGGCATATGTTGGGTATAAAATGTCGTAATTTCAAACTGCGAATACGTGCATAGAGCCAGAATTTGGCTCCAAAATATGGCTCAGGCCTCGAAATTGGGATGTTTGGGATATTTTGAAAACTGCAGGGGGGTTTGGGACAAATATGACCAAACGCCCCTTTCAGAACTTGGCATATGTTGGGTATAAAAAGTCGCAATTTCAAACTGCGAATACGTGCAAAGAGCCAGAATTTGGCTCCAAAATATTGCTCAGGCCTCAAAATTGGGATGTTTGGGATATTTTGAAAACTGCAAGGAGGTTTGGGACAAATGTGACTCACAACCGCTTTCAGTACTTGGCATATATTGGGTATAAAAAATCGTAATTTCAAACTGCGAATACGTGCAGAGAGCCAGAGTTTGGCTCCAAAATATGGCTCAGGCCTCGAAATTGGGATGTTTGGGATATTTCGAAAACTGCAGGGGGGTTTGGGCTAAATGTGACCAAACGCCGCTTTCAGGACTTGGCATATGTTGGGTATAAAAAAGACGCAATTTCAAACTGCGAATACGTGCAGAGAGCCAGAATTTGGCTCCAAAATATGGCTCAGGCCTCGAAATTGGGATGTTTGGGATATTTCGAAAACTGCAGGGGAGTTTGTGCAAAATGTGACTCACTGCCGCTTTCAGTACTTGGCATATGTTGGGTATAAAAAAGTCGTAATTTCAAACTGCGAATACGTGCAGAGAGCCAGAATTTGGCTCCAAAATATGGCTCAGGCCTCGAAATTGGGATGTTTGGGATATTTTGAAAACTGCAGGGGGGATTGAGACAAATGTGACCAAACGCCGCTTTCAGTACTTGGCATATGTTGGGTATAAAAAAGTCGTAATTTCAAACTGCGAATACGTGCAGAGAGCCAGAATTTGGCTCCAAAATATGGCTCAGGCCTCAAAATTAGGATATTTGGGATATTTTGAAAACTGCAGGTGAGTTTGTGCGAAATGTGACTCACTGCCGCTTTCAGGACTTGGCATATGTTGGGTATAAAATATCGTAATTTCAAACCGCGAATACGTGCATAGAGCCAGAATTTGGCTCCAAAATATGGCTCAGGCCTCGAAATTGGGATGTTTGAGATATTTTGAAAACTGCAGGGGGGGTTGGGACAAATGTGACCAAATGCCGCTTTCAGTACTTGGCATATGTTGGGCATAAAAAAGTCGTAATTTCAAACTGCGAATACGTGCAGAAAGCTAGAATTTGGCTCCAAAATTAATATTGTTCAGGCCTCGAAATTGGGATATTTGGGATATTTCGAAAACTGCAGGGGAGTTTGTGCGAAATGTGACTCACTGCCGCTTTCAGGACTTGGCATATGTTGGGTATAAAATATCGTAATTTCAAACCGCGAATACGTGCATAGAGCCAGAATTTGGCTCCAAAATATGGCTCATGCCTCGAAATTGGAATGGTTGGGATATTTTTAAAACTGCAGGGTGGTTTGGGACAAATGTGACCAAATGCCACTTTCAGTACTTGGAATATGTTGGATATAAAAAGTCGTAACTTCAAACTTCGAATATGTGCAGAGTGCCAGAATTTGGCTCCAAAATATAGCTCAGGTTTTAAAATTGGGATATTTGGGATATTTCGAAAACTGCAGGGGAGTTTGTGCGAAATGTGACTCACTGCCGCTTTCAGGACTTAGCATATGTTTGGTATATAATGTCGTAATTTCAAACCGCGAATACAAGCATAGAGCCAGAATTTGGCTCCAGAATATGGCTCAGGCCTCGAAATTGGGATGTTTGGGATATTTTGAACACTGCAGGGGGGTTTCGGCAAAAGGGTGACCCACCGCCGCTTTCAGTGATTGGCAGATTTTTGGTATAAAAAGTCGGAATTTCAAACTGCGAAAAGGTGCAGAGAGCCAAAATTTGGGTCCAAAATATGGCTCAGGTATCGAATTTGGGATGTTTGGGATATTTTGAAAACTGCAGGGGGGTTTGGGCAAAATTTGACCCACCGCCGCTTTCAGTAATTGGCAGATTTTTGGTATAAAAAGTCGGAATTTCAAACTGCGAATAAGTGCAGAGAGCCAGAATTTGGGTCCAAAATATGTCTCAGGTATCGAATTTGGGATGTTTGGGATATTTTAAAAACTGCAGGGGGGTTTGGGCAAAATTTGACCCACCGCCGCTTTCAGTAATTGGCAGATTTTTGGTATAAAAAGTCGGAATTTCAAACTGCGAATAGGTGCAGAGAGCCTAAATTTGGGTCCAAAATATGGCTCAGGTATCGAATTTGGGATGTTTGGGATATTTTGAAAACTGCAGGGGGGTTTGGGCAAAATTTGACCCATCGCCGCTTTCAGTAATTGGCAGATTTTTGGTATAAAAAGTCGGAATTTCAAACTGCGAATAGGTGCAGAGAGCTAGAATTTAGGTCCAAAATATGGCTCAGGTATCGAATTTGGGATGTTTGGGATATTTTAAAAACTGCAGAGGGGTTTGGGCAAAATTTGACCCGCCGCCGCTTTCAGTAATTGGCAGAATTTTGGTATAAAAAGTCGGAATTTCAAACTGCGAATAGGTGCAGATGTCGTGATGCTGAACCCCGGTTCATTCCGAACACAGCGATTGCACAACACATAACACCTTGCCTCAGCAACCATTACTACCACCTATACTCCTACACACACCAGACCCTTGAGGCGTACCACTAGGTTTGTACTGGAACACAATGAATGAACATATGGAAGGTATTTAAAGGCCGTCGGGTTTTGTCATTTAATTACAAAGAA
>NW_025555491.1:0-20842 GCF_020424385.1 Procambarus clarkii | reverse complement strand
AAACCTTGTGAAACTGCAGCATGAGCTGTTATCCTACCTTAGCTTTTCAGAAGCCTGCTCTTAAAAACTAATTTATTTAATGAGAATGTATTTTGGAACTATCACATAGGGGAACAATCATATAACTAACCTGGTGAAACTGCAAAGAAGATCTGTAATCCTTCCTCAGCTATGTTGAAACCTGCTCCTAGAGGCCCATTTATTTCATGAGTTTGTTGTATGCATCAGTAGGAAAAGCCTTTATTCATTACCAACATTAGCTAACAATTATATAAGGGAACAGGACCCAGGATGTTCCCCAGGATAGAACCCAGGATAGAAACACCCAGAAAATACTCAGTGATATTCGATTGAATGGTTTTGCTGCTAAAGAAAACAGATTTTAAATTAAATTCCTATGGATACATCACATGTTGGCATCTCAAGGCCAACATGTGATGGCCTTGAGATGCAAGCATATCAACAAGCACTGTTGATATGCTTGCAAAGACAACCTGTAGAAAACCAGTGGTAGAAATTGATATGGCTGTTTCATTAGCAATGACAAAGACAATACTAAAACAAATATCTAATGAAAATCTCACTGCCCTAGCAAATTCACAAAGACCAGAAAGTTGTAGCATTAAATCTATATAAATTAAAATGGAAATGCTCGTTTGTTCAAAATCGCTAATCTCCGAAAGTTCTTCACCGATTTCCTTGAGATTTTCACACAACGTTCCGTTCGCATCCGACCAAGTTTTTATATACATATTATATAGATGTCACGTCTGTGACGGTTAAAAACATATTTTTTTCTGAAAAACTGTGTTTTTCATGTGAGGAAAGTCTTTGAAATCTCTTTACCGATTACTTTGAAATTTTGACACAACGTTGTATTCGAATAAGCACGTCTTTTTATATATCTACTATATACATGCCTTACCTGTGACAGGAAAAAACATGTGTTTTTTTTTTTTTAAAAAACAGCGCCATCTGTTGGATGTAAGAGCAACACACGCTGTAATCTTTGAAAGTTCTTCACCGATTGCTTTGAAATTTTGACACAACCTTGCGTTCGAATAGGAGCGTGGTTTTATATACCTACTATATATATGCCACCCCTGTGACAGGCAAAAACATGCGTTTTTAAAAAACAGCGCCATCCGTTGCACATAATAGCAACATGCACACTGTACTGAATATGTCACGAATTCCACTTCAATGTTTCCGATTGCATTGATAAATTTTATTTTCATAGATTTCGATTTATTATATTTTTTATTGAATTATTTTATGTGATATTGATTTGGAATTGAGCTGTGTTGTTTACCATTCCGTTCATTTCGTAAATATAAGTATAGATGCCACACCTGTGACAGGTAAAACTATGCTTTTCTTGAAAAACAGTGCCATCTGTTGCATGTAAGAGCAACACACATGCTATACTAAATATCTTACAATTCCATTTCAATGCTTCTGATTGCATTGATAAATTGAATTTTCATAGATTTTGATTTATTTTCATCTTGATTTAATTATTTTGTGTGAATTGCATTGGAATTGAGCTGTGTTGTTTACCATACCGTTCATTTTGTGAGTATAGTTTATTTTATTATTTTTTTTTATTTTCATTTAATTTTTAACTGTTTTCCTTATATTTCAGTGATGGGAACATCACATCACTTGATGTTCCCAATTCTCAGATGGGAACATCAGACCATTTGGGAAGGCATCGGACGAGGGAGTGGGGAATGGTGGGAATGATGAGGGGACGGAAGTGAGAGATGGTGGAAAAGACGAGGGGACAAGGGAGGGGGGTAATGGTGGGGAAGGATGAGGGGACGGAGGAGTTTGGGATGGTGGGGACGAGGGGATGGGGGGAAAGAAAACGGTGGGGAGGACAAAGGGACTGGGGTGCGGGGGCATGGTGAGAAGGAAGAGGGGATGGTGGAGTGGGGAATGGTGGGGAGGACGAGGGGACGGTGGAGTGGGGAAGGGTTGGGAGGCCAAGGAGACGGGTGAGGGGGGAAATGGTGTGGAGGACTGGGAAGGTTGCTGTAGTTCAGCAACGCACATACGTTTCTGAGCCACAGCAACGCGTGGCCGGATACTGCTAGTATTTTGATAAATATCGTGAGGAGACATTCACATATGGTACTAATAGGGCAAGAACTCAGCAATGTGAAGTTATAGTGGCCAGAATACGCTTGGGATATAGATGTATCTGGCAGCTTTCTCAAAACCCAAATGTACACCATGTGTCAATTTTGTGAAAGTGAAAACAGAACTTAGTCAAGTTTCATTAACTTCAAAACTCGTTTTTGCGTTCCAAAGGATTTTTTTATAAGTCTAGCCATTTTCGAATCATCTAATAATAATGTTTTTTTAGAACATCACGAAGTTATATTTTCATGATGTGAAGAGCGTAAATGAATGATTAACTTCCTGTGTAACATGCACAATATTTGTGAATGTGTTTCAGTGAACATCAACTTCGAGTTTACACGAAGAGTATTGTTCATCTATTGTGAGTTCACAATTGCCCTGTCTCAATTTAGGCTTCAGTGGAAGCCACATGACCCCCCCCCCTAGAGGATTCATTTGAATCCTAGGTTGCATAATTTTTATTATGTTGTAGTGTAGTGGTCTACTGCGTGTGCTTTGGAGTACCCAGTGTGCAGGTTCGAATCCTCCTAATGGTTCCTACTGATTTTCTCATATTTTACATATACATTACCCAACTCCTCAAACCAGTTCAAAGGTAGGTACGTCAATCCCCCAGCAGAAGAGATAACAGGGAGCAGCACCTATCTACGGGTTCACCATAGCCCGTGTTACTTGGAACTTTTTGTTCCAGGTAGCGAATCTTTAATAACAACAACAACAACACCACACAAAACATTTTCTTGTTTTCAAAATGTTTTAAAAATGATATTTGATTTTTTTTACTTGCGTTTTAAATTACGTTTTATATATGTGTGTTTTGAGACAGAGACGCAGAGACTGAGAGGCAAAGAGGCAGAGACAGAATGGCAGAAAGACAGAGACAGAATGGCAGAGAGGCAGAGACAGAGACGCAAAGACAGAGAGGCAGAGACAGAGAGGCAGTGACAGAGAGGAAGAGATAGATAGGCAGAAACAGAGACAGGGAGTCAGAGACAAAACAGGTAGAGACATAGACAGAGAGGAAGAGACAGATAGGCAGAGCCTGAGAGGCAGAGTCAGATAGGCAGAGACAGAGAGGCAGAGACAGAGAGGTAGTCAGAGAGGCAGAGAGGCAAATGCAGAGAGGCAGAGTCAGAGACAGAGAGGCAGTCAGAGAGGCAAAGACAGAGAAGCAGAGGCAGAGACAGAGAATCAGAGGCAGAAAGGCAGAAGCAGAGAGGCAGAGGCAGACAAGCAGAGGCAGAGATGCAGAGGCAGAGAGTCAGAAGCAGAAAGGCAGAGCAGACAGGGATGCAGAGGCAGATGCTCTAATCTCTTAGGATTAATCTCCTGCAGCCAAGTCCAACGGTTCTAGGGTTTACAGACACTAGCTAGGACACAAACACTAGCCACCTAGCCAATGTACTGACAACCCAACATATCACACACCCAAACAAACGACACACACATACGCAACCCCATGGTGAACAGGCCATCGAACTTTCAAACCTCCTTCCTCTCTCTTTTTTTTCTCTCTCTATACCCACATCCTCTTCCAGAATTTTACCTCCCCATCCCTCTACCCTTCCCCTATTCTTTCCAAACCACTTTGGACATCACAGGTAAAGCTGAGACGGAGAGGCAGAGACAAAGAGAAGGAGTCAGAGAGAAAGAGACAGATAGAAAGAGACAGACAGAGAGATAAGGTTAGAGACAGAAAGAGACGCATCGGCAGGAGACTGGACGAGCAGCAGGATGACGTGTTGTAGCACTGGGAGCGAAGGGAACACTGGCTGGCTACACTCCTGGCCTGGGTCAACCCACAAACCATTTCTGACCTCAAGACGGCTCACATTTCACTGACAGAACCTCCCATACAAACCAACAGTGTTAATAATTATGTTAATAACTAACACACCTACAGTGTTACGTGTAAGGTACGGGATTGAAAACCATACCCTAAAGTATCGCTAACAACACCCGCTCCTATTTTCTCATAAATAATGGAAGTGTAGGGGTCTATATAGTAATAATCACCAGTTCTGACTACATGGGACAAGAAATACACCTTGGGGTACAATTTTACAAAAGAGGTTTTTATTTAACAAATACCAGATTTCCTCGCACTGATTAGAACAGGAAGGGGGTGTACTTGGATCCACCACAGGATTGATACAGACAAAGGGGGGAGGGGGAAGGTTCCTTCTCCCTCTACAACCTGGGACTTAAGGTCATTACTCTATTCCACTCCTCTTAGGTCACTACAAAGGGCCTTGGTTTTAACAATGCACTACTCTGACCACAATACACAAATGGATATACAAAATAAATGTGGATAACCCCCATGTGACACACAGTTGAGCACATACACCTGAATTAACAACACACCACTCTCCCTACACACAGGGTTCCAAAATCCTTATTTCCACAAATTCCTATTTCTAACTCATAAAGAAAAGGGGAAGCACCGCTATAAACATCTATAATACCTCACTTATCGTATTTGTTGGAGACCATAAACAACACTGGTCTTGTTCTCACTGCCTCTCTCTCCCAAGTGACTGATAGGGGCTTGCCTGCCTGGTTCCAATAATGTCTCCTCCCTATACATGTCATACACATTTCCCAGTACTTCATTTATATGTCTTATAATGTTCCAGGCTGTTTTTCTACATATAACACTGCTGTTTCTCTATATTTTCTTGCATTGAATCTGCTTTTTTTTACACTATGGAGTTCTCTATCCCTTTTGTTTACATTGGTTTTTACATTTTATCTCTTTTGTTTACATTGGTTTTTAGGAGATTACATTTTCCTGTTGAGATGATGCTCTGTGCATCTGAAAAGGGTCAGAGTTCCAGACTGTTTTACAACATTTAACACTGCTATTTCTCCCTACACAAGGGGTCTCCCTATATAGCACTGCTATTTCTCCCTACACAAGGGTCTGTCTCTTACATAATTCCTCTTCCCGGGGCGACAAGGAGAAAAGAAAAATTCAAGTAAATTTAAGGAATGTACGTAAATTTTTCTTAGTACATGGTACATTTAACTCAATGTAAAAATTCCAAGTGGGGCTACTAGCAAGCTAACTGAAAACAACAATGTATCCTGTACTACAGACACAAGTGGTGATTGCTCTCCACTTGTTCAACACCGCAGGAGACAATGCAACTTACAACAAGCTTCACACCTGCAGGGTCGCTCCCAGAACTGTTTCACTTGACCTGTCAGGACTCACCAGACAAACGGAGGGGAGTGTGAGGGAGGTCGGCATGCATGCTGTAGACTTGAGCTCTTGGATCGCAGGTGTAGACGTTGCTGCAACTGGTAGAACACATCTGGATCAACAATGAGAGGATGCCTCTTTGTATCCTGGATCATATTTTAGGTTACTGACATCTGATAGTTTGAGTAAATGGAACCAAAACCTGGCTATCACTCAGGTGACCTACTGTCACAACAAGATGCCACACTACTGACACATGTCTCCTTCTTGATTTGACTGTACCCGTGGTCTACAAGGGAGACCCAAGTCAAGACATGCTAAAGACCATGATGGTCACTTGACAACCATAAGGAAACTCAAAAGGGAGACTCCTAGGTACTTGACACCCAGTATTGCATGGTTTCTTAAAACTAAAGGCCGTACTTTACCCTGTACATTTTCATTCCGTTTATTCAAGGTGCAGGACCATTATTCCTCGATTCTTTCCTCTTCGTGCTTCTGCTTGTTACTGACTTCCTCTTCTTGGTGTATGTTCCTCTTTTTACAAAGACTAGCCCCATCTCTCCTTAACCTCTCTCCGTGGTCTGTTCTGTCCGACTTGTCGGTGTGGCTGTCCCGGGGCTATCCGTAGGGTGTTCCGCATGTTGGTCGATGCAGACCCTCTACACTATGATATGTCCATAAACAGGTACCAACCGACTGATGAGGACCGCGAAAGTGTTAATATAATAATTTACCTAATATTACTTTCCACACACACACACACACACACACACACACACACACACACACACACACACACACACACACACACACACACTCCAGAATCTCAAACACCAATGGGCATAAACACACCAAATACACACAACACACACACACATATACACACCAAACACACGCCATTCACACAAACATGCACCATACACACTAACATACCAAACATACACAATCACTCCATCATACACATCAAACACAAACACACATAATAAACATTCACACACACAAAGATACCAAATGAACACACACAAACATACCAAACAAACACATACATTCCAAACACATAAACACACACACACACACACACACACACACACACACACACACACACACACACACACACACACACACACACACACACACACACACACACACACACACACACACACACACACACACACACACACCACACACAAAAACATACCACACACAAAAACATTCCAGCACAGACAAAACACAACAAACACACACACAACACATAAACATACCAAACCCATACCAAAATATACCAAACACACACAAACACACCAAATGCACACACATAAACACAAACACACACACACACATACACACCAAACACACAAATATGCCAGACACAAAAACACACAATCACACACAAACAAACACAAACAAACATAAACACACCAAACACACAAAAACATTCCAATCCCAAAAACATACTAAACACACACATAAACACATCAAATACGTACCGAAACATTCCAAACACATACAAACACACCAAACACACACAAAAACACAAGCAAACACTCACACAAACACAAGCGCACATAATAAACACACACATAATGATCACAAAAACACACACATATACAAACGTACCAAACAAACACAAACACACAAACAAAACATATACACACCTTCAAACACATGAACAAATACCAAACACACACAAAACAAGCACTCACCACATATACAAGCAAACCACACACTTAAACACAGACAAACACCCAAACACATCAAAAACACACTCCACACACAAACATACCAAACACACCCCAAAGAATACCAAACACACACAAACACACCAAACACACATACATAAACACAGACAAACACACACACACACCAAACACACAAAAGCACCAAACACAAACACACAAAAAACTAACAAAAAAATAACATAAACAAACACACCAAACACACAAAAACATTCCAAACACACACACACACACTAAACACACACACGAACATGAAATACGTACACAAACATATCAAACACACGAAACATATGCACACACCAAATACACACAAACACACCAAGCACACATGCACACACATCAAACACAAACAAAAACACACCAAACACATACACACACACACACACGCACACACACACCCATACACACACACACACACACACACACACACACAAGGACAGGAGTCATTGCTGTAAACAACCGATTGCTGGAAAGGCGGGATCCAAGAGTCAATGCTCGATCCTGCAAGCACAAATAGGTGAGTACACACACACATCTGGAGGGAAATAACTTTGTAACGCACCACCAACATGGGTTCAGAGATGGTAAATCGTGCCTCACAGGTTTAATAGAATTTTATGACCAGGCAACGAAAATTAGGCAGGAAAGAGAAGGGTGGGCCGACTGCATTTTCCTGGATTGCCAAAAAGCCTTTGACACAGTACCCCATAAAAGGCTGTTAAAAAAGTTGAAGCAACAGGCAGGAGTAAAAGGGAAGGTGCTCCAGTGGATAAGGAAGTACTTAAGCAACAAAAGCGAGTAACGGTGAGGGGGGAGACATCTGAGTGGCGAGATGTCACCAGCGGAGTCCCACAGGGCTCAGTACTTGGACCCATCCTGTTTCTAATATATGTGAACGATCTTCCAGAGGGTATAGACTCATTCCTCTCGATGTTTGCTGATGATGCAAAAATTATGAGAAGAATCAAGACGAATGAAGATAGACAGAGACTACAGAATGACCTGGATAAACTGGAGGAATGGTCTAGAAAATGGCTGCTAAAGTTCAACTCGGGAAAGTGTAAGGTGATGAAATTAGGCGAAGGGAGCAGGAGGCTGAACACAAGGTATCATCTGGGAGGGGAAATCCTGCAAGAGTCAAATCGAGAGAAGGATCTGGGGGTTGATATCACACCGAACCTGTCCCCAGAGGCCCACATCAAAAGAATATCATCAGCGGCATATGCTAGACTGGCCAACATAAGAACTGCCTTCAGAAACGTGTGTAAGGAATCTTTCAGAACACTGTATACCACTTATGTAAGACCAATTCTGGAGTATGCAGCTCTAGCCTGGAGTCCATACCTAGTTAAACACAAGACAAAGTTAGAGAAGATTCAGCGGTATGCCACCAGGCTCGTCCCGGAACTGAGAGGATTGAGCTACGACGAAAGGCTAAAGGAGCTGAACCTCACATCCCTGGAAAACAGAAGAGTAAGGGGATACATGATAACCATCTACAAAATTCTCAGGGGAATTGACAGGGTGGACAAAGACAAACTCTTCAGCACGGGTGGGACACGAACAAGGAGACACAGGTGGAAACTTAGTACCCAGATGAGCCACAGAGACGTTAGAAAGAATTTTTTCAGTGTCAGAGTAGTTAATAAATGGAATGCACTAGGAAGTGATGTGGTGGAGGCTGACTCCATACACAGTTTCAAATGTAGATATGATAGAGCCCAGTAGGCTCAGGAATCTGTACACCAGTTGATTGACAGTTGAGAGGCGGGACCAAAGAGCCAAAGCTCAACCCCCGCAAGCACATTTAGGTGAGTACAATTAGGTGAGTACACACACACACTTACGTACCAACTCCGTATGTAAGTACGGAGTTTGGTACTTGGAGTTCACCAAGTACGTACCGTACTCCCTGGACACACACTTACGTACGTAGTGTGTGTCCAGGGAGAAGGTGGTAATAGTATTTTGGAAGAGAATGCCACAATAAAAGCAACATTTGCAGAAATGCTAAAACAAAAATAACTCTGAAGTAATGTCTGTAGTGATGGAGGTGGCTATGAGAGCAGCCACCTCACAGGAAGCGGCATGCTCCACTAGCCAACTGCTGGAAAGGAAAAGATCAGTGGTTGCTGTGGGTATTAAAGAGCAGGAAGGTTCCAATAGGACAGAGTGGAATGACAAGGACAAAGCAGCAGTGAATGAAATACTGAAGGCACTAGACTTGGAAGGGGCTGAGAATAGCACTGAGAAGGTTTTCAGACTAGGATGGTACAACAAAGACCGAGACCGAGTGATAAAGATAGTGTTTGCAAACGAGAGCACACAGGAGAAGATTCTATCAAGGAAGAGCTCCTTGAAAAATGTGGGAGAATTCAAAAATGTATTCCTCCAGAGAGACATGACGAGGGAGGAGAGAGCCGTCGCGGCAGAAGCAAGGAAGAGGCGCAGGGCGAGGGGGGAAATCCAGGAAGTCAAAGCTCCCAACACAATACCCCCAGAGGCGAGGGGGGAACTCACAACCAGCTACCCAGTAACACCAGCGGGGAGGACAACCCCGCCACCCTCCTCTGCATAGTAAACCCCCCTACCCCAAACCTTCCCTGCCCCCACTCAAATGTTCAGCTAAATCTCCCTTCCCCCCACACCCAATCCCCACCCTTCTACCCCTCCCCTCCTCCTGCCGGGTCCCCCCTCCCCGCCTCTCCTTCCTGTCCTCCCTCCCCTTTCACCCAATAACCTCCCTGTCCCTCCCCTTCACTGGATCCCCGCCCCTCATCCTAGTATCCTCTGAGACCCTGTTATCCACCTCACAGGTCGTCACACCCATGGAACAGCTTCCCCCACCAGCAGAACACTCACCAAGGAGGCGATTTGAGAAGGGATAGAAGAAAGTGAGCCTCAAAGCAATGTACACTAACATAGATGGAATTACAAATAAAGCAAATGAGCTTGGAGAACGAGTACTAGAGGAAAATCCAGACATAATAGCCCTCACAGAAACAAAGCTAACGAAAACGATAACAAATGCAGTGTTCCCACAGGACTATTATGTTATGAGGAGAGAGAGGGAAGGCAGAGGTGGTGGTGGTGTAGCTCTGCTGGTAAGAAAAGGCTGGGATTTTGAGGAGATGGTTATTCAGGGCTGTGAAGGTTTCAGTGACTACATAGCAGGTACCATAACAACTGGAGGGAAAAAAATTACAGTCGTAGTCATACATAATCCACCACCAAATAACAGAAGACCCAGACAGGAATATGATAGAAACAACATGGCCACCATTAACATAATAGAAACAGCAGCTTCTGTTGCTAGCAGGAATGGATCTGGACTACTAATTATGGGAGACTTCAACCATGGGAAGATAGATTGGGAGAACAGAGACCCGCATGGAGGACCAGAAACATGGAGAGCTAAGCTGCTGGACGTGGCAACAAGAAACTTTCTAAGGCAGCACGTCAAGGAACCAACAACAATGAGAGGAGAAGATGAACCAGCAATGCTTGATTTGATATTTACCCTAAATGAGTGGGATATAAGGGAAGTTAATGGATGGAAGCGCCCTTGGGAATGAGTGATCACAGTGTACTGAACTTTGAGTACCTGGTAGAGTTAGGAACTATCTCCCCCCAAAAAGAACTAGGAATCAAAATGCTGGCATACCGAAAGGGGAATAAAGAACAGATGAGAAGTTTCCTAAGGGAAATAACTTGGGACACAGACTTCAGAGATACGTCTGTACAAGGTATGATGGACTATGTTACCCAAAAGTGTCAGGAGGTAGTAAACAGGTTCATTCCGGCTCAAAGGGAAAAATCCGAGAAAGAACAGAAGAATCCATGGTATAATAGGGCATGTATGGATGCGAAGAAACTGAACAAAAGGGCGTGGAGGAACTTCAGGAATAACAGAACACCAGAAAGCAGAGAGAGAGATACCAGAGAACCAGGAATGAGTACGTCAGGGTGAGAAGAGAAGCAGAGAAATGTTTTGAAAATGATATAGCAAACAAAGCCAAGACCGAACCAAAGCTACTCCACAGTCACATCAGAAGGAAAACAACAGTGAAAGAACAGGTATTGAAACTTAGACCAGGCGAGGACAGGTATACAGAGAACGACAAACAGGTGTGTGAAGAACTCAACAAGAGGTTCCAGGAGGTCTTCACAATAGAACAAGGTGAGGTCACTGTGCTAGGAGAAAGGGAGGTAAACCAGGCGGCCCTGGAAGAGCTCGAAATTACGAGAGAGGAGGTCAAGAGACACCTGCTGGATCTGGATGTTAAAAAGGCTGTTGGTCCAGATGGAATCTCAGACGGAATGGGTACTGAAAGAGTGTGTAGAGTCACTTTGCTTGCCACTCTCCATAGTGTATAGTAAGTCACTGGAGACGGGAGACCTACCAGAAATATGGAAGACAGCGAATGTGGTCCCAATATACAAAAAGGGCGACAAGCAAGAGGCACTGAACTACAGGCCAGTGTCCTTGACTTGTATACCATGCAAGGTGATGGAGAAGATCGTGAGAAAAAACCTGGTAACACATCTGGAGAGAAGGGACTTCTTGACAAATCACCAACATGGGTTCAGGGAGGGTAAATCTTGCCTGACTGGCTTAATAACATTCTACGACCAGGTGACAAAGATTAAGCAAGAAAGAGAAGGCTGGGCGGACTGCATTTTCTTGGATTGCCGGAAAGCCTTTGACGCAGTACTGCTTAAGAGGCTGGTACATAAGCTGGAGAGACAGACAGGTGTAGCTGGTAAGGTGCTCCAGTGGATAAGGGAGTACCTAAGCAATAGGAAGCAGAGAGTTACGGTGAGGGGGGGAGACCTCTGATTGGCGTGAAGTCATCAGTGGAGTCCCACAGGGCTCTGTACTCGGTCCTATCTTGTTTCTGATATATGTAAATGATCTCCCGGAGGGTATCGATTAATTTCTCTCAATGTTTGCGGACGATGCCAAAATTATGAGTAGGATTAAGACAGAAGAGGATTGTTTGAGGCTTCAAGAAGACCTAGACAAGCTGACGGAATGGTCGAACAAACGGTTGTTAGAGTTTAACCCAACCAAATGTAATGTAACGAAGATAGGTGTAGGAAGCAGGAGGCCAGATACAAGGTATCATCTAGGAGAGGAAATTCTTCAGGAGTCAGAGAAAGAAAAAGACTTGGGGGTTGATATCTCGCCAGACCTGTCTCCTGCAGCACATATCAAGAGGATAACATCAGCGGTATATGCCAGGCTAGCGAACATACGAACGGCATTAAGAAACTTGTGTACAGAATCATCCAGAACTTTGTATACCACATATGCCAGGTCAATCCTGGAGTATGCCGCCCCAGCATGGAGTCCATATCTAGTCAAGGATAAGACTAAACTGGAAAAGGTTCAAAGGTTTGCCACCAGACTAGTACCCGAGCTGAGAAGTATGAGCTACGAGAAGAGACTACGGGCATTAAACCTCACTTCGCTGGAAGACAGAAGAGTTAGGGGGGACATGATCACCACATTCAAGATTCTGAAGGGAATTAATAGGGTAGATTAAGACAGGCTATTTAACACAAGCCCAATAGGCTCGGGAATCTGTACACCTGTTGATAGACGGTAGAGAGGCGGTACCAAAGAGTTAGAGCTCAACCCCCACAGGCACAACAAGGTGAGTACAATTAGGTGAGTACACTACACTATCAAGTGTAGATATGTTAGAACCCAATAGGCTCATGAACCTGTACACCTGTTGATTGACTGTTGAGAGGCGGGACCAAAGAGCCAGAGCTCAACCCCCGCAAGCACAATTAAGTGAGTACACAGGCCACCTAGCTACCAGGCAACTGGGTGGCCTGGTAGCCTGGTGGATAGCGAGCAGGACTCGTAATTCTGTGGCGCGGATTCGATTCCCGCCCAGGCAGAAACAAATGGGCAAAGTTTCTTTCACCCTGAATGCCCCTGTTACCTAGCAGTAAACAGGTACCAGGGAGTTAGTCAGCTGTCATGGGCTGCTTCCTGGGATGTGCGTGTGTTTGTGGTGTGGGAAAAAAAAGTAGTTAGTAAACAGTTGATTGACAGTTGAGAGGCAGGCCAAAAGAGCAAAGCTCAACCCCTGCAAAGACAACTAGGTGAATACACACACACACACACATAATAATAGGCATTAAGTAGGCGTAATAGTAGGCATTAAGGAACAAACAGGGACGAGTCCAGTGGAGAGAAGAGACAAGGACAAAAATGAGGTTAATGAGTTCCGAACACTTTAGCTCAGTAAAGACTCAGCATTGCATCGTTCGTTTACTAGAGGGTAGTCCGGTAACGACGCAGTATTGCGTCGATGGTGGTGGCAAATTGGAGGCGGCTTCCAGAAGGGCGCGCCGCGGGTTTGGACATTATATGTATATACACCTGTAGGGAATTTCGTTGCGAATACATTGATACCAAAATGAAAGACCTAGGACCAGAATTGCCATAACAAAGTTGAAAAGAGTATACTCATTTTATTACTCTTTATTAGCGCTCACTGCTGTAACGCTCCGTCAAAATCTCTGTTTGCTGTGGGTGGTATGCTGGGGTTTTGGACATTATATTTGCATATACTCCTGTAGGGAATTCTATTACGAATACAATAATCCCAAAATCAAAGACCTAGGATGAGAATTGAGATGTCCAAAGTGAAGAGAGTGTACACATTTTATTACTCCTGTGAGCTCATGGGTAACACGCTCTAACTTTCTCGCCGTGCTTTTGGGCTTTATATGCATTTAGACCTATAGAGAATTCTATTGCAAACACATTGATATCAAATTGAACAACCTAATATGAGAATTGAGATAAAAATGTTGAAAAGAGTATACACGTTTCGGTATGACCGCGCTTTCTTTTGTAATGAGAGGCGCCTAGGGGTGGCGCAGTGCTCTCTTTCTGGTAACTTTCATCATGTCGGCGGGTGGAGCGCGCCGCTGTTTTTGACATTATATATATATATTCCTGTTGGGAATTCTATTGCAAACACATTGATACCAAAATGAAAGACCTAGGACGAGAATTGAGGTGACCAAAGTGAAAAGAGTGTACACATTTTATCGCTCTTGTGCACTCCCATGTAACACGCTCTCACTTTCTCTGTTTGTTGCGGATGGTACACTGGGCATTTGGACTTTATATGCCTTTACTCCTGTAGAGAATTCTATTGTGAACACAATGATACCAAATTGAAAAACCTAGGAGGAGAATTGAGGTAACAAAGTTGAAAGGAGTATACACTTTTCAGAATTACCGCTCGCTCCCATGGAATGCCTAAACCCACCAAGGGTAGTGAGGCGCACGCAGACCCAGAACGTGAAAGTGTTAAATTAAAAGGGGGTAAAGATGGAGAGGGCTGAACAAAATATAGAGAAGGTTTTCAGGATCGGACAGTGCAACAAGGACAAAGACCGACTGATAAAGGTGGTATTCACAAGCGAGAGAACAAAAGAGGACTTGTTAGCAAGGAAGAGCGGACTACGTATGTACAGAAGTTCAAAAAAGTATTCATGCAGAGGGATATGACAAGGGACGAGCTAATGAGAGCAGCAGCCATGAGGAGGGATCGCAGGGAGAGAGAAAGGAATCAGAGAGCCACAACCCCGAGCCCTACAATCCCAGTGGGAAGTGGGGGAACCCTCTACAAGCAGCACAACAGACATAGTGAGAGTAGCACCACCCCCATCTGCCACCCAATAGATGTCCTACATGCTCCAACCCCTGGTGCCCAAGGTGCCCACCTATGGCAACCACCCCTCACTTCCCCCCTCCCGAGGATCTCCCTTCTGCCCCACCCCTAAGCCCTCCACTCTCCCCTCCCCCAAGCCCACCAGTATCCCCCACCCTCTTGAGCCCTCCCCTCACTCCCACTCCCCTAAGCCCTCCATCTTCTCCCCCCCCCCAAGCCCTCCTTCTTCTCTCCCCCCCCCAAGTCAACCATTCCCCTCCAAGCCCTTTTTCCTCCCATCTTCCCCCATAGCCTCACCCTCTCACCCGCCCCCTCAGCCTCCCCCGCTTCCCCAACCCCCAATCCCTCTTTTCTCCCATAACCACCCCCCAAGCCCATCCCCCTACACCACCCTCCCTGTACCAGATCCGCCCAGCCCCCACACACCCCAGATTCCCCAGTTCCCCCATCATAAGCCCTCCCATTCTGGTCCCTCCCTGTTTCCCTGCTTCAGGAGAAGCAATAAAACCTGAGAAAGGACAGAAGAGAGTCAGTTTCAGGGTGATTTACTCAAACCTAGATGGGATCACAAGCAAGGCAAGTGAACTCAGGGAAAGAGCACAAGAAGTAAACCCAGATGTAATCGGACTCACAGAAACAAAACTCTCAGGAATCATAACAAATGCGGTGTTTCCCCAAGACTACACTGTAATAAGGAAAGAGAGGGAAGAAAAGGGGGGAAGAGGTGGAGTGGCCCTATTAATTATTGAGAAAGGAATGCAGTTTCAAGGAGATGGATATCCCAGGCTACGAGGGATTTAGAGAGTACATAACAGGCACCATGACAATGGGAGGACCTAAAGTAGTAGTAGTGGTGATATATAACCCTTCACCAAATGACAGAAGACCCAGGCAAGAGTGTAACAATAATAACATGGCAGTTAACACTATAACTGAGACGGCAGCCTCTGCTGCCTGTAGAAATAGATCCCATGTGCTCATTATGGAGGACTTGGAAGGATAGAATCATGAAGAATCATGGAAGGATAGACTGGGAGAACAAGGAACTACATGGAGGTAAGGAAACATAGAGAGCCAAACTAATGGAGATGGCAACAAAAAACTTTTTAAGCCAGCATGTCAGGGAGCCCACAAGGATGAGAGGAAACGATGAACCAGCTAGACTCGACCTAGTCGTCACTCTGAACGACTCCGACATAAGGGAAATCGGATTCGAGGCCCCAGTAGGAATGAGCGACCACAGTGTACTAGTGTTTGAGTATCTGAGGGAAGAAGGGTTATTGAACTCGAGGAAAGTACTGAAAACAAAAGGCTGGTATTATGAAAGGGAAACTATGAGGAAATAAGAAAATTCCTAACAGATATAACATGGGGAACAGAGCTCAGGGGAAAGAGGGCCCAAGACATGATGGACTACATCACGCACAAGTGCAAGGAAGCAGCAAATAAGTTTGTCCCAGTCCAAAAGGAAAACAATGAAATGAGGATGAGAAACCCATGCTTTAATAAGAGATGTAGGCTAGCTAAGCAGCAAAGTAAATGAGCATGGAGAAACTAAAGAAATAACAGGATAATAGAGAGCAGAGAAAGATACCAGAGTGCCAGGAATGAATATGTCAGGTTGAGAAGAGAGGCAGAAAGACAATACGAAAATGACATCGCAAGCAAGGCAAAGACTCAACCTAAATTGCTGTACAGCCACATCAGGAGAAAAACAAATGTAAAGAAACATGTAATGAAATTAAGGGTAGGTGCAGACGGATTCACTACAAACGATAAGGAAGTGTGTGAGGAACTTAATAAGAAATTCCAGGTCTTCACTTTAGAGCAAAGGAAAGTTCCAGAGATAAGAGAGGGAATAGTTAACCAGGAACCACTAGAAGAGTTTGAGATTACCAGTGGCCGGGATGTAAGAAAACTCTTGCTAGAATTGGATGTGACAAAAACTATAGGCCCAGATGGAATCTCGCTTTGGATACTAAAGGAAGGAGCAGAAGCACTGTGCCTGCCACTCTCCATAGTGTACAACAAATCACTGGCAACAGGAGAACTGCCAAGAATCTGGAAAGCGGCTAATGTAGATCTGATATACAAGAAGGTGGATAGACAGGAGGTACTGAACTAAAGGCCTGTGTCCCTAACTTGCATACCATTCAAATCCATGGAGAAGAATGTGCGAAAAAAGCTAGTGGAATATCTGGAGCACAAGAACTTTGTAACACAGCATCAACATGGGTTCAGGGATGGCAAGTCCTGCCTCGCAGGATTAATTAAATACTATGACCAGGCAACAAAGAGAGGGGTAGGCACACTGCAGATTTTTTGATTGCCAGAAAGCCTCTGACACAGTACCACACAAGAGGCTAGAGAAAAAGCAGGAGGTGCAGGCTGGAGTGAAAGGGAAGGTACTCTATTGATAAGGGAATACCTAAGCAACAGAAGACATCGAGTCAGTGTGAGAGGTGAGGTCTCAGATTCACGAGACGTCACCAGTGGAGTCCCGCACGGGTCAGTCCTTGGATCTATACTGCTTCTGATATGTAATTGATCTCCCAGAGGTATAGACTCGTTTCTTTCACTGTTTGGGGATGATGCAAAAATTATGAGAAGGATTGAAACAGAAAAGGATAGTAGGAGGCTTCAAGATGACCTAGACAGATTGAATGAATGGTTCAACAAATGGCTGCTAAAGTTCAACCCAAGTAAATACAAAGTAATAAAACTAGGCGGTGAAAACAAGAGGCCAGACACAGGATACAGAATGGGAGATGAAGTAATTCATGAAACTGACAGAAAGAAAGATCTAGGAGTTGATAGCATACCAAACCTGTCTCCTGAAGCCCACATAAAAAGAATTACGTCTGTGTCATACGCGAGGCTGGCTAACATCAGAACAGCCTTCAGGAACCTGTGTAAGGAATCATTCAGAATCTTGTATACCACATACGTAAGACCAATCCTGGAGTATGCAGCCCCAGCATGGAGCCCGTACCTTGTCAAGCAGAAGACGAAGCTGGTAAAGTTTCAGAGGTATGCCACTAGACTAGTCCCAGAACTAAGAGACATGAGTGACGAGGGAAAGCTGCGGGAAATGCACCTCACGACACTGGAAGACAGAAGAGTAAGGGGACACATGATCACTACCTACACAACTCTCCAAGGAATTGACAGGGTAGACAAGGATAAATTGTTTAACACTGGTGGTACGCGAACAAGGGGACACAGGTGGAAACTGAGTACCCAAATGAGCCACAGGGACATTAGAAAGAACTTTTTCAGTCTCAGAGTAGTTAACAAGTGGAATGCATTAGGCAGTGATGTGGTGGAGGCTGATTCCATACACAGTTTCAAATGTTGATATGATAGAGCCCAGTAGGCTCAGGAATCTGTACATGAGTTGATTGACGGATGAGAGGCGGAACCAAAGAGCCAAAGCTCAACCCCCGCAAGCACAACTAGGTGAGTATAAATAGGTGAGTACACACACACACACACACACACACACACACACACACACACACACACACACACACACACACACACACACAATAAGGCAAGAAAGAGAAGGGTGGGCAGACTGCATATTTTTGGATTGTCAGAAAGCCTTTGATACAGTGCCACACAAGAGGCTAGTGCGAAAGTTGGAGATGCAGGCTGGAGTGAGAGGGAAGGTACTCCGGTGGATAGAGGAATACCTAAGCAACAGGAGACAACGAGTCTGTGTGAGGGGTGAGGTCTCAGATTGGCGAGACGTCACAAGTGGAGTCCCGCAGGGGTCAGTCCTTGGACCTATACTGTTTCTGGTATATGTAAATGATCTCCCAGAGGGTATAGAGTCGTTCCTCTCAATGTTTGCCGACGATGCAAAAATTATGAGGAGGATTGAAACAGAGGATGATAGTAGGAGGCTACAAGATGACCTGGATAGACTGAGTGAATGGTCCAACAAATGGCTGTTGAAGTTCAACCCGAGTAAATGCAAAGTAATGAAACTAGGCAGTGGAAACAGGAGGCCAGGCACAGGATACAGAATAGGAGATGAAGTACTTAATGAAACAGACAGAGAGAAAGATCTAGGAGTTGATATCACACCAAACCTGTCTCCTGAAGCCCACATAAAGAGAATAACGTCTGCGGCATATGCGAGGCTGGCTAACATCAGAACGGCGTTCAGGAACCTGTGTAAGGAATCATTCAGAATCTTGTACACCACATATGTAAGACCAATCCTGGAGTATGCGGCCCCAGCATGGAGCCCGTACCTTGTCAAGCACAAGACGAAGCTGGAAAAAGTCCAAAGGTATGCTACTAGACTAGTCCCAGAACTAAGAGGCATGAGTTATGAGGAAAGGCTACGGGAAATGCACCTCACGACACTGGAAGACAGAAGAGTAAGGGGGGACATGATCACAACCTACAAAATCCTCAGGGGAATCGACCGGGTAAACAAGGATGAACTTTTCAACACTGGTGGGACGCGAACAAGGGGACACAGGTGGAAGCTGAGTACCCAAATGAGCCACAGAGACGTTAGAAAGAACTTTTTCAGTGTCAGAGTAGTTAGCAAATGGAATGCATTAGGAAGTGATGTGGTGGAGGCTGACTCCATTCACAGTTTCAAATGTAGATATGATAGAGCCCAATAGGCTCAGGAATCTGTACACCAGTTGATTGACGGTTGAGAGGCGGGACCAAAGAGCCAGAGCTCAACCCCCGCAAGCACAATTAGGTGAGTACAATTAGGTGAGTACACACACACACACACACATACACACAAGTGGAGTACCACAAGGATCGGTGCTGGGACCAATTCTATTTCTTGTATATGTTAACGACATGTTACAGACGTAGAGTCTTACATGTCGATGTTTGCGAATGACGCAAAGTTGATGAGAAGAGTTGTAACAGATCAGAATTGCAGGATCCTCCAAGAGGACCTGAACAGGTTGCAGAGATGGTCAGAGAAATGGCTACTGGAATTCAACACGAGCAAATGTAAAGTTATGGAAATGGGACTAGGAGATAGGAGACCAAAGGGACAGTACACAATGAAGGGGAACAGCCTACCTGTGACGACGCGTGAAAGAGACCTGGGTGTTTACGTAACACCTAATCTATCTCCTGAGGCACATATAAATAAGATAACGACAGCAGCGTACTCTACACTGGCAAAAGTTAGAACATCATTCAGAAACCTAAGTAAGGAGGCATTTAGGGCGCTTTACACTGCCTACGTGAGGCCAGTCTCAGAGTATGCCGCCTCATCATGGCGTCTCCATCTGAAGAAGCATATAATGAAACTGGAAAAGGTTCAGAGGTTTGCAACGAGACTCGTCCCAGAGCTACGAGGGATGGGGTATGAGGAGCGCCTAAGGGAACTGTGCCTTACGGCACTAGAAAGAAGAAGGGATAGGGGGGACATGATAGGAACGTATAAAATACTCAGAGGGATTGACAGAGTGGACATAGACGAAATGTTCACACGGAATAGTAACAGAACGAGGGGACATGGATGGAAGCTTGAAACTCAGATGAGTCACAGAGATGTTAGGAAGTTTTCTTTTAGCGTGAGAGTAGTGGGAAAATAGAATGCACTTCAGGAACAGGTTGTGGAAGCAAATACTATTCATAATTTTTAAACCAGGTATGATAGGGAAATGGGACAGGAGTCATTGCTGTAAACAACCGATGCTCGAAAGGCGGGATCCATGAGTCAATGCTCGAGCCTGCAGACACAACTAGGTGAGTACACACACACACACACACTGGGGCCTCGTAGCCTGGTGGATAGCGCGCAGGACTCGTAATTCTGTGGCGCGGGTTCGATTCCCGTATGAGGCAGAAAGAAATGGGCAAAGTTTATTTCACCCTGAATGCCCCTGTTACCTAGCAGTAAATAGGTACCTGGGAGTTAGTCAGCTGTCTCGGGCTGCTTCCTGGTGTGTGTGTGTGTGTGTGTGTGTGTGTGTGTTTGTGTGTGTGTGTGTGTGTGTGTGTGTGTGTGTGTGTGTGTGTGTGTGTATGTGTGTGTGTGTAGAAAC
>NW_025555489.1:0-11311 GCF_020424385.1 Procambarus clarkii | reverse complement strand
GTGGTATCCCCAGCCAGGATACAGTGGTACCCCCACCTAGGATAGAGTGGTACCCCCAGCCAGGATAGAGTGGCACCCCCAACCAGAATTGAGTGGTACCCCACAACCAGGATAGAGTGGTACCTCCAGCCAGGATAGTGTGGTACCCCTAGCCAGGATAGAGTGGTACCCCCCGATAGGATAGAGTGGTTCCCAGCCTGGATAGCGTGACACCCCCAGCCAGGATAGCGTGGTACCCAGCCAGGATAGCGTGGAACCCCCCCTAGCCAGGATAGCGTGGTACTCAGCCAGGATAGCGTGGCACCCCCCAGCCAGGATAGCGTGGTACCCAGCCAGGATAGCGTGGCACCAAGCCCAGGGTGTGCGGTGGTCCAGCAGACTGTAGTGAGCGGCCGCAACACATCCTTTTATCTGAGCGACGCTTGGGTGGCGGCGCTGCATAATATATATGTGCCCACCGTGTGTGTGTGTGTGCTTACTAGCAAATTGGTTTCCAACAAGTGTAATAGGGGAATGTGGATCGAGAAATTAGTAATAGAGAAAGTGAATACTATTGCAAGTCGGAAATAAAGCAGAAAATCCCTTATTGTAATACAAGCGAATTAATATATCAGTGTTATAACCCAAGTAACTGGCAAGTGAGGGCCTCCAGCCGCGGCCTGGGACAACACCGTGTCTACTGTACAGCCTCTGGGACCCTCACCCTCGACCGTGCGATAAGTACTGACCATACAGTAGAACAAATAAACATATATATTACTACAAATATACTGTATACATATAATATTATAAATATATAGATATATACAACAAAACAAAGCAAAATGGGAGTAAATAAAGAAATTTGTGGCCACTGTAACAACTCCTTAATGTCAAAGGTAACGAGAATTGAATGTTATATCTGTAAGAATAGATTTCATTCGGCTTGTACAGGAGTGAGTAACACTACGGCACTGAGAGCTAGTCACTTGCTCTGGGTGTGTAAAAATGACCTGCCAGCTTGGAATATCCTAAAAAACCTTCTAGATAACATGGCGCATGATCGGAAAACATCATTCATTGGAAGCCTACCAGCCATCCATAAGGAGTGGGAAAGAAACAACAACAATTCAAATATACCAGGGGCGGAGGATATAGTCAGGGATGAAACTGAGGCTGAAACTCAGGAAGTTGTAAACTCTGACTCAGTAAGCCCGGATGTAGATGACAGTAAACTAGAAAGTGTAACAGACAGCACTGACAGCTTGATAGGCACAGACACTACGACGGTTCCCGATAGAGCAATTCAGAACAGAAGGACAGACTTATGCAAATTTTATGCAAAGGGCATATGCAGACATAGATATGCTGGTAATATGAAAGGATTAGAATGCAGTTACCAACATCCCAAAAAATGTTTAAATATGCTTAGGAAAGGTGAGTGTCGATTTGGATCAATATGTAGGTTTTTCCATCCTGACATGTGCCAAACCTCACTGGAGGACAGAAAATGCTATGACCTCAGCTGCCCACACTTTCACGTGAAAGGCACGGAACGCTACATAAAGAGCGGCAAGCAGGATAATGAATTTGGAGGAAACTCTATAAATTTTTTATACCAGACCGAAAGAGAATTCAAAAGGAGGAGCATGGAGAGTGTATGGAACTGAATGCCAGATCCACTTGCATTCCAGAATTACAGATACAGTTACACACCGAAAGGGAACTACAACTACGACTGGCAACTGCCCTACAACAATCAGTACTGGTCAGAACAAACTCATTATGTCGCATAAAGGGCTTGCCGAAAAAGTCTCCCATTCAAACTATCACTAATAGAGTAACCTCATTCATCTTTGCCAACATGCAAGGACTGAAAACAAGTACAAACAACAAAGTACAGTTCATAAATGGCCTCCTCGCGGAGTCAAATGCAGTATTTGTAGCTTTCACAGAAACCCATGCAGGGGAATTGTTGGACAGTGAGATCTTGATTCCAAGATATAACCTATACAAATGTGATAGGAAAATTAGGTCACATGGAGGAGTGGGTCTGTATATTAGGGAAGACCTTGTATGCTCGGAGTTCCTAAACGTTACAAATGAGGTGGTAGAGGTACTGGTATTAAAAATAGAGAAAATAAATTTAGTGATTATTCTAATATACAAACCGCCAGATGCAACGGCTGAGGAATTCACAGAACAGATAAACAAAATAGAGAGTAGCCTTCATAATTTGGAGAACCCGATACCTGATATTATCTTCCTAGGTGGCTTCAACTTGCGTAGTCTCAGGTGGAAAATAGCAAACAATAATATTATACCAGGAAATCTATCAGGGCCTAACCAACCACAGATTAGAGAACTACTTAGATTCTGTGACAAATTTTCACTCAATCAGCAGATATCGGAGCCAACGAGAAATGAAAATATTTTAGGTCTGGTCTTTACGAACAATGAAGACATTATCAGAGACATTACGATATCAGATACCACATACTCAGATCACAAGCTCATTGAAGTGCAAACGACCATCAATACTCAGAATAGACCTAAAACGTTGATAAAGCGAGAGGGGCTATTCAGTAAATTCAATTTTAATAATAAAAGGATAGACTGGGAGATAATAAACAAGGAACTTACAAACATTGCATGGGAAACTGTTCTAAGTAATACAAGTCCTACAGAAGGAATAGAAAAACTGACTTCGGAAGCGTATCAAGTCTGTCTGAAACATGTTCCTTTGAGGAAAGCCAGAAAGAGATCCAACGTAGAAAGAGAACGCAGACGACACTATAAACGCAGGAAAAAAATAACGGAACTTCTTATGCAGACACGAATTTCCCATCAAAAAAGGAATAATTTAAAGAGGGAGATTGAAGAAATTGAGCGGAAATTGAAACACTCATATGAAACTGAAGAAAGGCAGTTAGAACAGAAAGCAATTCAGGAAAAAAAGAAAAATCCAATATATTTCTTCACATATGCGAAATCAAAAGCAAAAACCACTGCCAGTATTGGACCTATTCGTACAAGTGAAGGTTCATACACGGAGGATGACAAAGAAATTTGTGAAATCCTAAAAAAGCAGTATGAGAACATGTTTAGCACTCCAATAAAGAACATGAAGGTGGAAGATCCAGACAATTTCTTTATGCGGGATATTCAAACCCCTGTAAATATAACTGATATCAACACGAGCGCACTACATTTTAAAAGAGAAATTGAAAACATGCCCATGCACTCGGCCCCAGGTCCAGACTCATGGAATTCAATATTTATAAAGAAATGCAAAGTCCTGGTAGCACAGGCACTCAGTATAGTGTGGAGGAAGAGCTTGGACACGGGGGAGATACCAGATGCACTTAAAGTAGCAGACATAGCCCCTCTACACAAAGAAGGGAGCAAAGCATTGGCAAAGAATTATTGACCAGTTGCACTAACATCGCACATCATAAAAAGTATTTGAGAGAGTGATTAGGAGTCAGGTCACCAAATTCATGGAGACCAATGACCTTCACAACCCAGGCCAACATGGATTTCGAGCGGGAAGATCGTGCCTCTCACAGCTACTTGAGCACTACGACAAAGTCACTGAGGCATTAGAAGAAAAACAGAATGCTGATGTGATATACACGGACTTCGCAATGGCTTTCGATAAATGTGACCATGGCGTGATAGCACACAAAATGAAGTCAATGGGAATAACCGGTAAAGTAGGACGCTGGATACTCAGTTTTCTGTCAAACAGGACTCAGCGAGTAACGGTCAACCATATAAAATCTAGTCCAAGTCCAGTTAAAAGCTCTGTACCTCAGGGTACAGTCCTTGCACCGCTGCTTTTCCTTATTCTCATATCAGATATAGACAAAAATTCAAGTCACAGCTTCGTATCATCCTTTGCAGATGACACAAAAATCAGTATGAAAATTATCTCGGCTGAAGACACTGAAAAACTTCAAGCTGATATTAATAAAGTTTTCGACTGGGCATCAGAAAATAACATGATGTTTAACAGTGATAAATTCCAGGTACTCAGGTACGGTAAAAATGAGGACCTTAAACATAATACAGTGTATAAAACACAATCAAATGTACCCATAGTAGGAAAACAGCATGTAAAGGATTTGGGAATAATAATGTCTGACGACCTAACGTTTAAGGAGCATAACCAAGCAAATATTGCGACAGCCAGAAAAATGATAGGATGGATTACGAGAACTTTCAAATCCAGGGATCCCATCACAATGGTTGTACTCTTCAAGTAACTTGTGTTGTCCTGTCTTGATTACTGCTCAGTACTCACTTCCCCCTTCAGAGCAGGAGAGATTGCTGAAATAGAGGGAATAAAGAGAACATATACGGCACGCATAGACGCAATAAAGCACCTAAATTATTGGGATAGTCTCAAAGCCCTCCAAATGTACTCACTAGAAAGAAGACGAGATAGATATCAAATAATATACACCTGGAAGATACTGGAGGGCCAAGTACCAAATCTACACAGTAAAATAACAACGTACCGGAGTGAACGATATGGAAGAAAATGCAGAATAGAACCAGTGAAGAGCAGAGGTGCCATAGGCACAATCAGAGAACACTGTATAAACATCAGAGGTCCGCGGTTGTTCAACGTCCTCCCAGCAAGCATAAGCAATATTGCCGGAACAACCGTGGACATCTTCAAGAGGAAACCAGATTTATTCCTCCAAGGAGTGCCGGACCAACCGGGCTGTGGTGGGTATGTGGGCCTGCGGGCCGCTCCAAGCAACAGCCTGGTGGACCAAACTCTCACAAGTCAAGCCTGGCCTCGGGCCGGGCTTGGGGAGTAGAAGAACTCCCAGAACCCCATCAACCAGGTATCAACCAGGTATATAGTCAGTAAAAGCTGGTCACAGCCCAGCCCAGACCAGGAGCCGCGGGGGACGACAGGGAATGAGAGGAAGGGAAGAATGTGTCAGGGTGGGAGGTAGATAAACTGGTAATGAGGAGACGGGAAAATTAGATAGATAAGAGCAGAGCAAAGAAAAAGAAGCTGAATATGAATGTAAGATTTTTCAAAATTTTTGCTTTCTTTTTATGTAGATGTGCAGAACGTGAGAGTGTTTGAATGTTGAGATAAAGACGCAGCATCCTCAGTCCCCTGGAGATGAGCAAGGGAAGGTCAGAAAACACCCACTCTCGCCAATAGGTCCAATGCACTTTGACCTTTGCTGCCTCGGGCAACACTCGGGACCTGAATACTGCACAAGGATTTCCAACCACCCAGTAGCACCTCATCTCTTGATCTCGCCATATTGGTCCTTTCTGACTCCATTGTTACCATTCACACAATGACCATTGAGGTATAACCCTGATCACCGCGTTATCATCTGGAACTGTATACTGGAATTGTGGGCGTTTGTTGTTTGTATTGTTAGCAGCTGACAATGGTGTTACCTAATGTTTTGAGTATTGCATGTTAGTTGATATTTTAGGATTTGGGCGTTTAGCTGTCATTGTGGATACTTCTTGTTACCTGGTATTGTGGATACTTCTTGTTACCTGGTATTGTGGATACTTCTTGTTAGCTGGTATTGTGGATACTTCTTGTTAGCTGGTATTGTGGATACTTCTTGTTACCTGGTATTGTGGATACTTCTTGTTAGCTGTCACTGTGGATACTTCTTGTTACCTGGTATTGTGGATACTTCTTGTTACCTGGTATTGTGGATACTTCTTGTTAGCTGGTATTGTGGATACTTCTTGTTAGCTGGTATTGTGGATACTTCTTGTTACCTGGTATTGTGGATACTTCTTGTTAGCTGGTATTGTGGATACTTCTTGTTACCTGGTATTGTGGATACTTCTTGTTAGCTGGTATTGTGGATACTTCTTGTTAGCTGGTATTGTGGATACTTCTTGTTAGTGGTATTGTGGATACTTCTTGTTACCTGGTATTGTGGATACTTCTTGTTAGCTGGTATTGTGGATACTTCTTGTTACCTGGTATTGTGGATACTTCTTGTTAGCTGGTATTGTGGATACTTCTTGTTACCTGGTATTGTGGATACTTCTTGTTAGCTGGTATTGTGGATACTTCTTGTTACCTGGTATTGTGGATACTTCTTGTTAGCTGGTATTGTGGATACTTCTTGTTACCTGGTATTGTGGATACTTCTTGTTAGCTGGTATTGTGGATACTTCTTGTTAGCTGTCATTGTGGATACTTCTTGTTAGCTGTCATTGTGGATACTTCTTGTTAGCTGGTATTGTGGATACTTCTTGTTACCTGGTATTGTGGATACTTCTTGTTAGCTGGTATTGTGGATACTTCTTGTTAGCTGGTATTGTGGATACTTCTTGTTAGCTGGTATTGTGGATACTTCTTGTTAGCTGGTATTGTGGATACTTCTTGTTAGCTGGTATTGTGGATACTTCTTGTTAGCTGGTATTGTGGATACTTCTTGTTAGCTGGTATTGTGGATACTTCTTGTTAGCTGGTATTGTGGATACTTCTTGTTAGCTGGTATTGTGGATACTTCTTGTTAGCTGTCATTGTGGATACTTCTTGTTACCTGGTATTGTGGATACTTCTTGATAGCTGATATTGTGGATACTTCTTGTTAGCTGGTATTGTGGATACTTCTTGTTACCTGGTATTGTGGATACTTCTTGTTAGCTGGTATTGTGGATACTTCTTGTTAGCTGGTATTGTGGATACTTCTTGTTAGCTGGTATTGTGGGATACGTCTTGTTAGCTGGTATTGTGGATACTTCTGTTAGCTGTCATTGTGGATACTTCTTGTTACCTGGTATTGTGGATACTTCTTGATAGCTGATATAGTCGATATTCTTGTTAGCGGGTATTGCGGATGTTTAGTGTTATGTGCCATTGTGGGTGCTGCGTGTTAACTGATATTTATATAAAATAATTCAATGTGTCGGGGGACAGGAAGCCAGAGTGTATTCATACACGTTTCGTTTTTATCGACCTCCCAAGTAAAGCCCAATTACTGACCCCGACCAGGATACAACCCTACAACACGCTCACTAATTCCTTACTAACTCTTACTCACTCCTAGGTGAAAGGAAATGTGCCCAACCATTTCTGTCCCGCCGGCGACAGATATTGGTGCTGTGTGCTGGTTGGCGTTGTAAGTGTTAGGTGCTGGTTGGTGTTGTGTGTGCTGTGTGCTGGTTGGCGTTGTAAGTGTTAGGTGCTGGTTGGTGTTGTGTGTGCTGTGAGCTGGTTGGTGTTGTGGGTGCTGTGAGCTGGTTGGTGTTGTGGGTGCTGGTTGATGTTTTGTGCACTGTGTGCTGGTTGGTGTTGTGTGTGCTGTGTGCTGGTTGGTGTTGTATGTGCTGTGTGCTGGTTGGTGTTGTGTGTGCTGTGTGCTAGTTGGTGTTGTGGGTGCTGTGAGCTGGTTGGTGTTGTGGGTGCTGTGAGCTGGTTGGTGTTGTGGGTGCTGGTTGATGTTTTGTGCACTGTGTGCTGGTTGGTGTTGTGTGTGCTGTGTGCAGGCTGATTTTGTGGGTGCTGTGTACTGGTTGATGTTGTGAGTGCTGTGAACTGGTTGGTGTTGTGGGGTGCTGTGGGCTTGTTTGAGTTGTGGGTGTTGTGTGCAAGATGGTGTTGTGGGTGCTGTGTGCTTGCTGGTGTTGTGTGTGCTATATGGTGACTGGTGTTGTGGGTGCTGTGCACTGGTTGGTGTTGTTGGTGCTGTATACTGGTTGGTGTTGTGGGTGCTGTGTGCTGGCTAGTGTTGTGGGTGCTGTGTGCTGGCTAGTGTTGTGGGTGCTGTTTAGTGGTTCGTGTTGTGGATGCCGTGTGCTGGTTGGTGTTGGGATGCCTTGTACTGGCTGGTGTTGTGGGTGCCGTGTACTGGTTGGTGTTGTGGGTGCTGTGTGCTGGTTGGTGTTGTGGGTGTTGTGTGCTGGCTGGTGTTGTGGGTGCTGTGTGCTGGTTGATGTTGTGGTGCTGTATACAACCTGGTGTTGTGGGTGCCGTGTGCTGGCAGGTGTTGTAGATGTTGTTTGCTGGCTGGTGTTATGGGTGCCGTGTGCTGGATGGTTTTGTGGGTGCTGTGTTCTGGCTGGAGTTATGGGTCCTGTGTGCTGGTTCGTGTTGTGGGTGCTGTGTGCTGGGTGGTGTTGTGGGTGCTGTGTGCTGGTTGGTGTTGTGGGTGCTGTGTGCTTGTTGGTGTTGTGGGTGCTGTGTGCTTGTTGGTGTTGTGGGTGCTGTGTGCTTGTTGGTGTTGTGGGTGCTGTGTGCTGGTTGGTGTTGTGGGTGCTGTGTGCTGGTTGGTGTTGTGGGTGCTGTGTGCTGGTTGGTGTTGTGGGTGCTGTGTGCTTGTTGGTGTTGTGGGTGCTGTGTGCTGGGTGGTGTTGTGGGTGCTGTGTGCTGGTTGGTGTTGTGGGTGCTGTGCGCTGTCTGGAGTTGTGGGTGCTGTGTGCTGGTTGGTGTTGTGGGGTGCCGTGTGCTTGTTTGAGTTGTGGGTGCTGTGTGCTGGTTGCTGTAAGCTGGCTGGTGTTGTGGGTGTTGTGTGCTGGTTGGTGTTGTGGGTGCTGTGTGCTGGTTGGTGTTGTGGGTGCTGTGTGATGGTTGGTGTTGTGGGTGCTGTGTGCTGGTTGGTGTTGTGGGTGCTGTGTGATGGTTGCTGTATGCTGGCTGGTGTTGTGGGTGTTGTGTGCTGGTTGGTGTTGTGGGTGCTGTGTGATGGTTGCTGTATGCTGGCTGGTGTTGTGGGTGTTGTGTGCTGGATGGTGTTGTGGGTGCCTTTTACTGATTGGTGTTGTGGGTGCTTTGTGCTGGCTGGTGTTGTGGGTGCTGTGTGCTGGTTGGTGTTGTGGGTGCTGTGTGCTGGTTGGTGTTGTGGGTGCTGTGTGCTGGTTGGTGTTGTGGGTGCCGTATACTGGTTGGTGTTGTGGGTGATGTGTACTGGCTGGTGTTGTGGGGACCGTGTGCTGTCTGGTGTTGTGGGGTGCTGTGTGCTGTTTGGTGTTGCTGATGCTGTGTGCTGATTGGTGTTATTAGTACTGTGTGCCCCCTGGTGTTGTGGGTGCTGTTAGCTGGTTGGTGTTGTGGGTGCTGTGTGTTGGCTTTTTTTTTAATGCTGTGTACTGGGTGGTGTTGAGGGTGCTGTGTTCTGGCTGGTGCTGTGGGTGCTGTGTGCTGGTTCGTGTTGAGGTTGATGGGACCCACAAGGGACCTCCGTGTATGCTCTTTTCATGCACGGAGGATGACAAAGAAATTTGTGAATTCCTAAAAAAGCAGTATGAGGACATGTTTAGCACTCCAATATACAACATGAAAGTGGAAGATCCAGACAATTTCTTTATGCGGGATATTAAAACCCCTGTAAATATAACTGATATCAACACGAGCGCACTACATTTTGAAAGAGAAATTGAAAACATGCCCATGCACTCGGCCCAGGTCCAGACTCATGGAATTCAATATTTATAAAGAAATACAAAGTGTCGGTAGCACAGGCACTCAGTATAGTGTGGAGAAGAGCTTGGACACGGGAGAGATACCAGATGCACTTAAAGTAGCAGACATAGCCCCTCTACACAAAGGAGGGAGCAAAGCATTGGCAAAGAATTATAGACCAGTTGCACTAACATCGCACATCATAAAAAGTATTTGAGAGAGTGATTAGGAGTCAGGTCACCAATTTCATGGAGACCAAAGTTACAGCTTCGTATCATCCTTTGCAGATGACACAAAAATCAGTATGAAAATTACCTCGGCTGAAGACATTGAAAAACTTCAAGCTGATATTATTAAAGTTTTCGACTGGGCATCTGAAAATAACATGATTTTTAACATTGGTAAATTCCAGGTACTCAGGTACGGTAAAAATGAGGACCTTAAACATAACACAGGGTATAAAACACAATCAAATGTACCCATAGTAGGAAAACAGCATGTAAAGGATTTGGGAATAATGATGTCTGACGACCTAACGTTTAAGGAGCATAACCAAGCAAATATTGCGACAGCCAGAAAAATGATAGGATGGATTACGAGAACTTTCAAATCCAGGGATCCCATCACAATGGTTGTACTCTTCAAGTAACTTGTGTTGTCCCGTCTTGAGTACTGCTCAGTACTCACTTCCCCCTTCAAAGGAGGAGAGATTGCTGAAATAGAGGGAATACAGAGAACATATACGGCACGCATAGACGCGATAAAGCACCTAAATTATTGGGATCAAAGCCCTCCAAATGTACTCACTAGAAAGAAGACGAGAGAGATATAAAATAATATACACCTGGAAGATATTGGAGGGCCAAGTACCAAATCTACACAGTAAAATAACAACGTACTGGAGTGAACGATATGGAAGAAAATGCAGATTAGAGCCAGTGAAGAACAGAGGTGCCATAGGCACAATCAGAGAACACTGTATAAACATCAGAGGTCCGCGGTTGTTCAACGTCCTCCCAGCCAGCATAAGAAATATTGCCGGAACAACCGTGGACATCTTCAAGAGGAAACTAGATTTATTCCTGCAAGGAGTGCCAGACCAACTGGGCTGTGGTGGGTATGTGGGCCTGCGGCCGCTCCAAGCAACAGCCTAGTGGATCAAACTCTCGCAAGTCGAGCCTGGCCTCGGGCCGGGCTTGGGGAGTAGAAGAACTCCCAGAACCCCATCAACCAGGTATCAACCAGGAGGGTGCTATATACTGGCTGGTGTTGTAGGTGCTTTGTTCTGGCTGGAGTTGTGGGTGCAGTGTGCTGGTTGGTGTTGTGGGTGATGTGTGCTGGTTGGTGTTGTGGGTGCTGTGTACAACCTGGTGTTGTGGGTGCCGTGTGCTGGTTGGTGTTGTAGAGGTTGTTTGCGGGCCGGTGTTGTGGGTGCTGTGTGCTGGCTGGTGTTGTGGGTGCTGTGTGCTGGTTGGTGTTGTGGGTGCTGTGTGCTGGCTGGTGTTGTGGGTGCTGTGTGCTGGCTGGTGTTGTGGGTTCCGTGTGCTGGCTGGTGTTGTAGGTGCTTTGTTCTGACTAGAGTTGTGGATGCTGTGTGCTGGTTGGTGTTGTGGTTGCTGTGTGCAGGCTGGTGTTGTGGGTGCTGTGTGCAGGCTGGTGTTTTGTGTGCTGTGTACTGGTGTTATGGGTGATGTGTGATGGTTGGTGTTAAGGGTGCTGTCTGCTGTCTAGAGTTGTGGGTGCTGTGTGCTGGTTGATGTTCTGGGTGCTGTGTACTGGTTTGAGTAGTGGGTGCTGTGTGGTGGTTGGTGTTGTGGGTCCTGTGTACAAGCAGGTGTTGTGGGTACCGTGTGTTGGGTGGTGTTGTAGGTGTTGAGTCCTGGCCGGTGTTGTGGGTGCTGTGTGCTGGCTGGTGTT